>JAODAL010008852.1:0-114610 GCA_025379985.1 Phyllomedusa bahiana | reverse complement strand
ACTTCCTACTCCTCTCTCTTTTTTCTGTTTTGCCTAAGCTGCCCTCTCCAACCATGATGAGTCACTCCCTGCTTAGTCTTATCTCTAGCACAGGAACATCCTGCTTGCAGCCTCGCAAGGGCGAGGTCCTGCTGATCAATTGTAAGGTGTTGTCTTGGTCTCATATGCACATGTGAATACAGGATAGGGAGGGTTTTTACACCCAATTAAAACTGATCCCTAAATTTTTTGGGGCTTTCAGGGATCAAACACCTGTTGTAAATTTTGCCACTAAGCACTTGTTAAATCAGCAAGTTGTGAAAAAGTCCTGAACACAAACATTTGGGACGAAGCACCAAAGGGAAAGATGGGGCCATTTAGTTCTTTTAAAGGGGTTTTCTCACCCATAAATTCATCTCCCTCACCGTTTTCTTGGTTAAACCTTTGAATTCAGGTGCGGTTACTGACGCTACTACGGAAAAGAACCTCGTAGTAAGCAACCAGGGGGTGCAGCCATCGGGAAGTCAAAAATCTGCAGCATAAAACCATCTGGCAGCCTATCAGAGAGATTGAAAACAATCTGTACTATACAACCAGTGCGGGCAGCCTATCAAAGATTGAACAATCTGTAGCTATAGAAACCCATGCGGTAGCCTGTCAGGAGATTAAAAAGGGGTCTGTAGCTATACGACCAGTGCTGGCAGCCTATCAGAAGAGTTTAAAACAGTCTGTGCATAGCGACCATGCTAGCAGCCTATCAAGAGATTGAACAGTCTGTACTATAGCACCAGTGCGGGCAACCAGTCAGGAGTTTTGAACGGGTCTGTAGCTAAACAACCAGTGCTGGCGCCTACAGGACACTCCCGGTCGTAGCTATAGCACCGAGACTGATGCAGCCCATACAAAGGGTATCTCAAAAATAGGTAGGACACGTTAATGGACACATATTGAAAAAGTCCCTTTGTTTTTGCAAGATTTTAAAAAAAAAAAAGTAACCTCATATGAGACAAACCCTTTAAGAAATTTTACGTTCATCCTGAAATTTCGACCAAAAGCCAAATATCTCTGATATGTGAGTAGTGTATGTAATTAGCAAAACCATTTTTTGGGGGAAATTTTTAAGGCTTGCATATACCCCCTTTCCCCCGGGTCCCCCAGTCCAAACCCCCACCACAGGTTATAAAGCATGAAAAAAACCGGTAGGGGAACGGGTTAATGCTATATTCCTTAAGCTGCTGTCACCGGGCGCAGTTTTGGGCAGTTTTATCTGCCCCCAAATTTCCCCTGATAATGCAACAAAATATAAAGAGGTATCACTCACCCACATAATCCAGCCTGGAAAGAAGGATCCCACGGATTCCGCCGGACAAGACGTTGTATACCAATCCTTATAAAAAAAACAATCCAGCGGGTCCAATCTCCAGATAAAACTTAATGAAGTTATTACGACAGTAAAAACACCACCCCGCAGTGAAAAGATTCCCCAAACTTAAGGTTTAATTTGGGGGACCTTTTCACGCGGGGTCGTTTTTTTTACTGTCAAATAAATTTTCTTTAAAGTTTTATCTGGAGACTTGGACCCCTGATTTTTTTTTCATAAGGGCTCCAAATTAACCTGCCTTTATTACCGGCACTTTTTTGGGTTTGTCTCATTGTTCAAAAAGGTGTTTCAAGAAATCAAAATGACTGTTGTGAAGTCTTGTATACAAACACACTGTTTACTCACTTCCCAACGGGGTTAGATAAGTAAAGAACTTTCTGCTAAAAAAGCTTTAAAAAAATTTGGACCATTAAAAAAACGCACCAAAAGCGCTGTGTAAATCGCCCCCTTAAAAGGAAATAGGTCACTGAGACCCTTCTTCCTGCAGTTAGAAAGAAGAAGTGAAATAGACCGGGTCCTGAGCTCGGGGTCCAGCAGGCCCTCCAGGATGCAGCGCCCCAACGCTTCCTTCCCTATGGACTGGACCCTGGACTCCTTGATGGGTCACCGGCTCCATTATTCTCACCCTAATCATATAAATGGTCAATTGGCGAGCACTAGAGATTACCCAGCATCCTCTTCCTGCGTGGACTGTCCCCGCTCTGTTGTTCTATGATAACTCTCTGGCTCCTTTTCAAGCTTCAGTATCTCTACAGCTTCCTGTTTGGTCCCAAAGAAATGACTGTACCTCTAGGATAAGGGTCACCGGGTCGGGAGACAAAAGGGGCTCGTGGCTCATGGTGCGACTTTGAACCTAGTTTTATGAGATGTAGAAACAAATGAAGATCCGGCGCTTTAAATATTTTACTAGGGAATGGTATGATGAGCAATTTCCTCCCGTAATCATTAGATGTACTCGCTCTCCATTCATTGAATGCAGGTTGGCATCTGCCTGTGTGTTACCCTGCACCATTATCATTGCCGCTGGTCCTTCTTGCTGGGGGCATTGCTCCGAAGCCCTCGTCCTGCCAGGGGTTAAAGGGTTTGTTGTCCAGGATTAGAAAACCATGGTAGCTTTATTATATAAACAGCGCCACTTCTGTTACAGGATGTGCCTGGTATTACAGCTCAGCCCCATTCACTTCATTGGAGCTGAGCTGTAATACCAGGCACATCCTATAACAAAGGTGGCGCTATTGTTTCAAGAAAGAAGCCATGTTACTTAATCCTTGGTAATGGAGCGGAGCTGTAATACCAGGCACATCCTATAACAAAGGTGGCGCTGTTTTTGAAAGAAAGAAGCCATGTTACTTAATCCTTGGTAATGGAGCTGATCTGCAATACCAGGCGCGCCCGATGACAAAGGTGGCGCTGTTTTTGAAAGAAAGCAGCCATTTTTTAAAAAAATCCTGGACACTTGAGCTGATCTGCTATACCTGGCACATCCTGTAACAAAGGTGGCTCTATTGTTTAAAGAAAGCCGCCTTGTTACTTAATCCTGGGCAATGGAGCTGAGTTGCAATACCAGACACATGCTGTAACAGAGGTGGTGCTATTTTTGAAAGAAAACCACCTTTTTTTAAATCCTGGACAATGAAGCTGAGCCGCAATACCAGGCACATCCCGTGACAAAGGTGGCGCTATCTTTGAAAGAAAGCAGCAATTTTTTTAAAAAAATCCTGGACAATGGAGCTGAGCTACAATATCACACACATCCTGTAACAGAGGTGGTGCTATTTTTGTGTAAAAAAAAAAAAAAGTTATATTTTTCTAATACTGGGCAACCCCTTTAGATGGCAAAATATCTTGTTTAGTGTGGTACGATGTGGGAGTCATTCTGCACTGTTTGGTGCTATATGGCTGAATGTGGGCACTGTGTGGCACTTTGTGGGCCAGGTATGGTATGACAGAGATGAGCGAGCAATAAAAAGTTCTAGATTGATTAGAACCTCGAACTTTAGTGAGTTTGGTTCGATGTTCTAATAGAACATCGAACCACATTATAGTCAATGGGAGAAGATGTTCTGGTTATTTTTCTATACCTATTGAGGTGAGGAGAAGCTGAAATTAGCATCCATAACAGTAAACTGGATACGTGGGGCAACTTAGGGAAGAAAATTTGGCTGTAAGAGTCACAGAAAAAAATTGAGAGGCTAAAATACTTCATTCCTTTCAATGGCTAACTGAAAACATAAGGATGACAGCTTGCAAGCAGGGGCATAGCTATAGGAGGTGCAGCAGTAGCAGCTGCTACGGGGCCCTGCATCCTAAGGGGGCCCAAAAGCTCCTTTGACACATAAGAAGATACCGGTATTGGAAATGGCACATGGTAACTGGCAGGAGTGCCAATAGGGCAGTACTGCTGTCAGGGGCCCTAATCAAAAAGGGGCCCATTGATATGTTAAAAAACAATATTTTAGAGATGGGGAAGGCACACCAGCCGAGACAATATCGTAGATGGTGCAAGACAAGGTAGGAACAGGTCCTCCAAATATGTAAGACAGTGATTGACTGCACACAAAAACCTTCTTATGATGCAAAATAATTCATTTATTTATATATCCATATGTTGTAGTATTTACAGGCTCCAGTAATTCAAGGCAAACAAACAGGTGACTTGACATAATCGACGTTTCGGTCGGCAAAGACCTTTATCAAACAGTCACTAGGGATGAAACATACAAAAATAAATATATATGCATATATCTATATAATGGAGCTAACAAGATAGACATATCAAAGTTAGAAGTACTATTTACAAACAGTATGCAAAAATCTACCCTACACAAAACATGTGGTGACTATAGCTAGTGTATATACAGATACTACATGTCACAAGACAATATACGGTGTGAAAAATATATATGAATATATACAAATATACATAGGATATAATGACCTAAAAGCGGGACGAAAAACAAAAAAACAACAAACAAAGGGACAAGCAACATATATAATTCTCATATGCAGTGGCAGCTAAGAATGCCCACACAGCCTGTGTAGCATGGGGATACAGAAGCCCGCAAGTTACATAGTAATAGATGATATACCACTAGACTAGGTGCCCTATTACGCCCTGCATGCATAGAGGTTCTTATCATGTGTTGTATGGAGGAGAGTGTGACTGGGCCGTAGCCGTGAGGATATTGGGAGCCAAGTACAGGCAAGATAGGTCTGGCGCCGGTATAAATAAGCCGGCGCCAATGGGCGTAAGACCGGAAGTCATCATAACGACAACGTCACGTCCGGATGATAGTGTTCATGGGAAATGTAGTTTTGATCCGGATCGCGCATGTGCAGTTGCGCCGCGACGATACACGCTAATCAGGAGATAGACTTACTGGGTGAAATTAGGATCGCGCCTGCGCAGTCACGCCGCGGCCATAAAGAATAGAAAAGGAACAGGCAACACAAAAGGAAAGTAATGAAGAAATGTAGAGACAAAAAATGAATGAACAGCTGTGGGGAGGATAATAAACGGGATAAAGGAGGACAGTACAAGAAATTATGTATATATGAGGATGAAGAAAAACGAATAAAAACGTAAAATGACAGAGAGAGAGGATAAGATAAGGATCAAGAACAAAAACAGGTTAGACAAGAGGGGAAAGAAGAGGAAAATGAAGGGAATATAGAGGGAATATAAAGGGAGTATAGGGGATCAGAGGTCCAAACCGTCTCACCCTGACTGTATAGCTGTTCTACTGTTGCTGTGAATAAAAAAAGAAGAAAAAGAATAGTTAGAACAAGGTACACAAGACTACTAAGCGTAACATGAAAGTAAAGTCACACTCCCTGTTAAGTCCATTAGGTTGCAATGTATCTAACCTATGGATCCAACACATGATAAGAACCTCTATGCATGCAGGGCGTAATAGGGCACCTAGTCTAGTGGTATATCATCTATTACTATGTAACTTGCGGGCTTCTGTATCCCCATGCTACACAGGCTGTGTGGGCATTCTTAGCTGCCACTGCATATGAGAATTATATATGTTGCTTGTCCCTTTGTTTGTTGTTTTTTTTGTTTTGTTTTTCGTCCCGCTTTTAGGTCATTATATCCTATGTATATTTGTATATATTCATATATATTTTTCACACCGTATATTGTCTTGTGACATGTAGTATCTGTATATACACTAGCTATAGTCACCACATGTTTTGTGTAGGGTAGATTTTTGCATACTGTTTGTAAATAGTACTTCTAACTTTGATATGTCTATCTTGTTAGCTCCATTATATAGATATATGCATTTATATTTATTTATTTTTGTATGTTTCATCCCTAGTGACTGTTTAATAAAGGTCTTTGCCGACCGAAACGTCGATTATGTCAAGTCACCTGTTTGTTTGCCTTGAATTACTGGATCCTGTAAATACTACAACATATGGATATATACACTCACCGGCCACTTTATTAGGTACACCATGCTAGTAACGGGTTGGACCCCCTTTTGCCTTCAGAACTGCCTCAATTCTTCGTGGCATAGATTCCACAAGGTGTTGCAACGATGCTCAATTGGTACCAAGGGGCCCAAAGAGTGCCAAGAAAATATTCCCCACACCATGACACCACCACCACCAGCCTGAACCGTTGATACAAGGCAGGATGGATCCATGCTTTCATGTTGTTGACGCCAAATTCTGACCCTACCATCCGAATGTCGCAGCAGAAATCGAGACTCATCAGACCAGGCAACGTTTTTTTTCCAATCTTCTACTGTCCAATTTCGATGAGCTTGGGCAAATTGGAGCCTCAGTTTCCTGTTCTTAGCTGAAAGGAGTGGCACCCGGTGTGGTCTTCTGCTGCTGTAGCCCATCTGCCTCAAAGTTCGCCGTACTGTGCGTTCAGAGATGCTCTTCTGCCTACCTTGGTTGTAACGGGTGGCTATTTGAGTCACTGTTGCCTTTCTATCAGCTCGAACCAGTCTGCCCATTCTCCTTTGACCTTTGGCATCAACAAGGCATTTCCGCCCACAGGACTGCCGCTCACTGGATGTTTTTTCTTTTTCGGACCATTCTCTGTAAACCCTAGAGATGGTTGTGCATGAAAATCCCAGGAGATCAGCAGTTTCTGAAATACTCAGACCAGCCCTTCTGGCACCAACAACCATGCCACGTTCAAAGGCACTCAAATCACCTTTCTTCCCCATACTGATGCTTGGTTTGAACTGCAGGAGATTGTCTTGACCATGTCTACATGCCTAAATGCACTGAGTTGCCGCCATGTGATTGGCTGATTTGAAATTAAGTGTTAACGAGCAGTTGGACAGGTGTACCTAATAAAGTGGCCGGTGAGTGTAAATAAATGAATTATTTTGCATCATAAGAAGGTTTTTGTGTGCAGTCAATCACTGTCTTACATATTTGGAGGACCTGTTCCTACCTTGACTTGCACCATCTACGATATTGTCTCGGCTGGTGTGCCTTCCCCATCTCTAAAATATTGGTCTTATCTGGAGATTGGCACCGACATATACCCATGTCTATGGACACCTTCACATACAGTGATGAACAAGCCAATAGTATCATAGCACAGGTAACACAATCCAATGAATTTCTTCAAGTTCCTGCAAAAGATCTTCATATCAAAGAATGGGAAAGAGTGTCCAAACGGCTCATAGGCCATGAATTACATCGAACGACACTAGCAGAATATTATAGAACGAACAAGATACCGAGAGGCTTACGGTCTCATTTACAACCCACCCTATTTCGTGACAATGAGAACTTTTGTAAAAAATTTGAGAACATTTTAAATAAATGTTCATTTGACCTGATTCTCCTTACTATCGAATTCCTACAAGAGTCTATTACTGAGACGGAGAAAGAGGTACAGACCATTGAACAACAACTAACCGCCACCCTCACGAATGAGGAATTTATCTCACTTAAATCCAAAACTGAGAAAATTTTGAATGAACACCGCAAGCTAATGGAAAATCGCAAACGATCCAAGTTTATGAGAGACACGGACGACTACATTAACAAGATAGTCTATCAATGGCAAAGGAATAACAGCTACATACCAAGCAGAGGCGTAACTTCAAGCTCTTGGGCCCTGGTGCAAAAAATGAAATGGGGCCCCCCAGCTCCCAAGCGACAACTGCACTACTGGAGTTTTCTTTTGGGGAGAAGAGCTTTTGGGCCCCCTGGCGCAGGGCCGGGGGGGGTTTTTGGGGGGGGAAAGCTGCACCCCCTGTAGCTACACCCCCGATACCCAAGAACCCCACGTGACTTTCCGTTCGCTGGAGATGATAGAGGTTTCCCCCCGGAAGAGGTTGTTTTTTAGGAAGACCCCAAAAAAACTTCCGAGGAAGAAAATTTGGGGGCAAGAGGAAACTCGCAAATTATTATTTTATTTTTATTATTTTTTTAAAAACGCCCCTTGATTCCAGGGGGTGTACATTCGGGGGGTTACATACTTACATAAGTCAAACGGTACAGTGATAAGGGATAATTACAATTGGCCGCAGAGGGAGAAGGACGCTACCCGCGAGGGCCTTCAATCTACAGGAGGGGGAAAGAGACGGAGGTGGGGGCCAGAATGTCTGTGGAGGAAGTAGTGACAACAGGTTAGTGTAGGTTATAGGCAAGCTTGAAGAAATGGGTTCTCAGGTTGCTTTTGAAGCTGGTGAAAGTGGAGGAGATACAAAGTGGAGCAAGTGGAAAGTGGAGCAAATACATCACCAATGATTGTGACTCGCTCTCAGGTGAGATGGTGATGGTTAACAATGTAAATAATCTTGGTAATAATCTTGTCATTAATATTTCCTCACGTGTACTCTCTCCTGTTGAACATTCTATACTACAGAAGGGTATATCATTCTGTCCGACTCCTCATTTTGATACCTTTAGGCTACAACAAGAACTCCACTTGTTTTACAGGTCCCTCAGGTTAAAGGCACATTTTGCCGATTTTGAGAAAGATCAAAGTATACCCAACCTTAATCCCATGTCTATCAGGAATCTTGGTCTGAGGGGAACTAGTCAATATAGTCCCCCCTAGGACTCACCATCCTGTCGAAACATACATTAACATTGTGCAGAGGGAAGTTGATCAATTTATTAATAATACAAAAAATTATAAGTCCTATAGGAATTTGAAGGTGGAGGAAATCAGAGCCATTGATACTTTAAAAAAAGATTCTAGAATTATAATTAAACCGGCAGATAAGGGTGGCGCAGTCGTGGTTATGAACATATCTGATTACCATGATGAGGTGAAGAGACAAATCTCAGATACCACGACCAACGCACCCTTACCTGCAGATCCGGTTTTTCGGATTAAAAACAGAATTTTGAATGTTCTGGATCAATATCTCACGAAAGGAGTGATCGATAAACCTACCTACAAATTTTTAATATCTGAATATCCAGTCACCCCTGTTTTTATATACTCCCTAAGGTTCATAAAAGTCTGGTGAGACCCCCAGGTAGACCCATCGTGGGATCAACGGACTCTATTTTCTCACCTATATCACAATACCTGGAGAAAATTTTGACCCCATTGATACAGACCACACCCTCCTATCTCCGTGACACGGGGCATTTTCTATCTATATTAAATTCCCATGATAACATTCCAGGGACTGCATACTTAGTAACATTCGATGTATGCAGTTTATATACATCCATTGAACACTATAAGGGTTTGGAGGCCGCCTCCACTTTACTGAGGAAATCTGGGATGTCAGCAGATGAATTGATGTGTTGTATCGATTTATTAACTCTTGTACTTGAGGAGAGCTACTTTCTGTATGGTGATATTTTCTACTCACAGAAGAGGGGTACTGCTATGGGGTCCAATATGGCCCCCCCTTATGCTAATTCCTACATGTCCCATTTTGAAGATGTACATATACTGTATATCACAGTAGTCTTTTTCAACAGCATGTTACACTCTGGAAACGGTATATAGATGACATCTTCTGCATATGGAATGGTGATGAAACATCGCTGAATAACTTTACACAGTGGTTGAATTCAATCAGACCGGAGTTACAATTTACGGTCCAATATGATCTACATCAGCTACCGTTTCTAGACGTGTTGGTTATTAAAAACTCTGACAACTCCCTCAGCACTGATTTGTACACCAAACCCACGGATAAAAATAGTTTGTTACATTTCAATAGCTGCCATCCCACCCATGTCAAGAGAGCTCTTCCAAAATCTCAACTCATGAGGGTAGAAAGGATCGTATCTGATCCTAGTAAGAGACAACATAGATTGGAAATTATGGGTAACAAGTTTCGCCAGAGGGGATACCCGGAAGAAACTTTAGTACATAACCCCAAGGAAACCAAGAACAAAAAAAACAGTCCAACTAGACTACCTTTTGTCAACACGTATCATCCAAGGATGACAGGTAGCCCTATAATTATTAGGAAACATTGGCGGATTCTACAAGATTCCTACCCAAATATAGATACTTTTCAACATCCGGTACTTATATGTTCTAAAAGGCCCAGGAACATTAGGGATCAATTGGTTAAGGCTGACGTGGGCACATCCAAAAAAGTGATCACTCAAACTTCTCTAGGCCCACAAAAACATGGTACTTTTCCATGTTTACACTGTTGTCATTGCTCCAGTGTGATCAAGGGAAATTATGTTACACATCCACGATCTGGTAAAAAGTATGAGCTACAGGGATACTTTACATGCGACAGAAGCTTTGTAGTTTATGCCTTGAAATGCCCTTGTGGGTTACTTTACAATGGTGAAACCACCCAACGTATGAAGGATAGACTCTCCAACCATAAGTCCTCGATACGATGCTCCAAAACATGGCTCCCTGTACCGTACCATTTTCTACAAGTTGGCCACAACGTATCACAACTAAGGTTCCAAATTTTGGAACAGGTTAGGAGACCACGTAGGGGAGGGAATCACATCCGCCTTCTCAAACAAAGAGAGTCTTTTTGGATCCATAGGTTAGATACATTGCAACCTAATGGACTTAACAGGGAATGTGACTTTACTTTCATGTAACGCTTAGTAGTCTTGTGTACCTTGTTCTAACTATTCTTTTTCTTCTTTTTTTATTCACAGCAACAGTAGAACAGCTATACAGTCAGGGTGAGACGGTTTGGACCTCTGTTCCCCTATACTCCCTTTATATTACCTCTATATTCCCTTCATTTTCCTCTTCTTTCCCCTCTTGTCTTCCCTGTTTTTTGTTCTTTATTCTTATCTTATCCTCTCTCTCTGTCATTTTTACGTTTTTATTCGTTTTTCTTCATCCTCATATATACATAATCTCTTGTATTGTCCTCCTTTATCTCGTTTATTATCCTCCCCACATCTGTTCATTCAATTTTTGTCTCTACATTTCTTCATTACTTTCCTTTTGTGTTGCCCGTTTCTTTTCTATTCTCTATGGCCGCGGCGCGACTGCGCAGGCGCGATCCTAATTTCACCCAGTAAGTATATCTCCTGATTAGCGTGTATCGTCGCGGCGCAACTGCGCATACATGATCCGGATCAAAAGTACATTTCCCATAAATACTATCATCCGGATGTGACGTTGTCGCTATGACGACTTCCGGTCTTATGCCCATTAGCGCCGACTTTCTTATACCGGCGCCAGACCTATCTTGCCTGTACTTGGCTCCCGATATCCCCACGGGCTACGGCCCGGTTACACTCTCCTCCATACAACACATGGTAAGAACCTCTATGCATGCAGGGCGTAATAGGGCACCTAGTCTAGTGGTATATCATCTATTACTATGTAACTTGCGGGCTTCTGTATCCCCATGCTACACAGGCTGTGTGTGCATTCTTAGCTGCCAATGTATATGAGAATTATATATGTTGCTTGTCCCTTTGTTTGTTGTTTTTTTGTTTTGTTTTTCGTCCCGCTTTTAGGTCATTATATCCTATGTATATTTGTATATATTCATATATATTTTTCACACCGTATATTGTCTTGTGACATGTAGTATCTGTATATACACTAGCTATAGTCACCACATGTTTTGTTTAGGGTAGATTTTTGCATACTGTTTGTAAATAGTACTTCTAACTTTGATATGTTTATCTTGTTAGCTCCATTATATAGATATATGCATATATATTTATTTTTGTAAGTTTCATCCCTAGTGACTGTTTGATAAAGGTCTTTGCAGACCGAAACATCGATTATGTCAAGTCACCTGTTTGTTTGCCTTGAATTACTGGAGCCTGTAAATACTACAACATATGGATATATAAATAAATGAATTATTTTGCATCAAAAGAAGGTTTTTGCGTGCAGTCAATCTCTATGTTAAAAAACAGGAATTAGTAATGGGTGGGGGCCCCATCTGATTTGGCCGCATGGAGCCCAGAAACTGTTATTAGATGACTGATTGCAGCCTTGGTAACAGGGAGGGTGGGAGCCCATTTCAATTATTGCACCAGGGCCCAAGAACTTTAACTTACGCCTCTGCAGGCTGGACTAGATTAGACGGCAGTAATATTGGTGGCAGCGAGAACATGCCAATGGGAAACATCGAGGTTCAGGATAACAAGATTTAGTACATTTGGTAGTAGTACAGGTGGAGGCATTTAAAAAATAAAGATTTGGAGGACTACAAGGAGGAGGAGTAAGAGGTGTCTGCAGTGCACATCAGGGTCATACAGGTGTATATTTCAAAATAAATTCAGCCATAAGACTTGTAAATCTAGCTGTTGGCAGCAGTAGAATAAGAGGATTTCCTACAGCGAATACACACAGTGGAGTCCCATTATTCTGACCAGCAGCTAATATCCAGAGTAACCAGTGTGTGCAGCACAGACAGCAGCTAGACGAGCACAGACTGACCCGATAAGGTGCTGGTAGGTTGTCACAGGTATCTGGAGCCGACTGCATCCCACAGCTGCTGGAGGGGCTATAGAGCCAACACCATCATCCAGGGGCTTCACAGCTGCTGGAGGGTCCATAGAGACAACACCACCATCCAGGGGCTCCCAGAGCTGCTGGAGGATCCATAGAACCAACACCACCATCCAGGGGCTCCACAGCTGCTGGAGGAGCCATGGAGCCAACATCACCATCCAGGGGCCAGACAGCTGCTGGAGGGTCCATAGAGCCAACACCACCAACCAGGGGCACCACAGCTCCTGGGGGGACAAAAGAGACAACAACACCATCATGTGGCCACACATATGCTGGAGTCGCCATAGAGCCAACACCACCATCTAGGGGCTCCACAGCTGCTGGAGGCTCCATAGAGCCAACACCACCATCCAGGAGATCCACAGCTGCTGGAGGGTCCATAGAGCCTACACCACCATCCAGGGGCCCCACAGCTGTTGGAGGGCATAGAGCCAACACCACCATCCAGGGGCCCCACAGCTGCTGGAGGGTACATCGAGCCAAAACCTCCATCCAGGAGCTCCACAGCTGCTGGAGGGTCCATAGAGCCAACACCACCATCCAGGGGCTTCACAGCTGCTGGAGGGTCCACAGAGCCAACACCACCATCCAGGGGCTCCACAGCTGCTGGAGCGTCCATAGAGCCAACACCACCATCCAGGGGCTTCACAGCTGCTGGAGGATCCATAGAGCCAACACCACTATCCAGGAGTTCCCACAGCTGCTGGAGGGTCCATAGAGCCAACACCACCATCCAGGAGCTCTCACAGCTGCTGGAGGGTCCATAGAACCAACACCACCATCCAGGGGCTACCACAGCTGCTGGAGGGTCCATAGAGCCAACACCACCATCCAGGGGCTCCACAGCTGCTGGAGGGTCGATAGAGCCAGCACCACCATCCAGGAGCTCTCACAGCTGCTGGAGGGTCCATAGACCCAACACCAACATCCAGGGGCTCCCACAGCTGCTGGAGGGTCTATAGAACCAACACCGTCATTCAGGGCCCCACAGCTGCTGGAGGGTCCATATAACCAACATCCAGGGGCTACCACAGCTGCTGGAGGGTCTATAAAACCAACACCGCTATCCAGGGCCCCACAGCTGCTGGATGGTTCATAGAGCCAAAACACCATCCAGGCACTCCCACAGCTGCTGGAGGGTCCATAGAACCAACACCACTATCCAGGGGCTCCACAGCTCCTGGAGGGTCCATAGAGACAACACCACCATCCAGGGGCTCCCACAGCTGCTGGAGGGTCCATAGAGCCAACACCACCATCCAGGGACTCCACAGCTGCTGGAGGGTCCATAGAGACAACACCACCATCCAGGGGCCCCCCACAGCTGCTGGAGGGTCCATAGAGCCAACACCACCATCCAGGGGCTCCCACAACTGCTGGAGTGTCCATAGAGACAACACCACCATCCATGGGCTCCACAGCTGCTGTAGCGTCCATAGAGCCAACACCAACATCCAGGGGCTCCAAAACTGCTGGAGGGTCCATAGAAACCAAACACCACCATCCAGGGGCTCCTACAGCTGCTGGAGGGTCTATAGAGCCAACACCACCATCCAGGGTCCCCACAGCTGCTGGAGGATCCATAGAGCCAACACCACCACCATCAGGGGCTCCCAAAAGCTGCTGGAGAGTCTATAGAGCCAACATCACCATCCAGGAGCTCTCACAGCTGCTGGAGGGTCCATCGAACCAACACCAACATCCAGGGGCTCCCACAGCTGCTGGAGGGTCTATAGAACCAACACCGCCATCCAGTGCCCCACAGCTGCTGGAGGGTCCATAGAGCCAACACCAACATGCAGGGGCTACCACAGCTGCTGGAGGGTCTATAGAACCAACACCGCCATCCAGGGCCCCACAGCTGCTGGAGGGTCCATAGAGCCAAAACACCATCCAGGGGCTCCCACAGCTGCTGGAGGGTCCATAGAGCCAACACCATCATCCAGGGACTACACAGCTGCTGGAGGGTCCATAGAGACAACACCACCATCCAGGGGCCCCACAGCTGCTGGAGGGGCCAAAGAGGCAACACCACCATCCAGGGGCCCCACAGCTGCTGGAAGGTCCATAGAGCCAACACCACCATCCAGGGGCTCCAGAGCTGCTGGAGGTCCATAGAGTCAACACCACCATCCAGGAGATCCACAGCTGCTGGAGGGTCCATAGAGCCAACGCCACCATCCAGGGGCTCCCACGGCTGCTGGAGAGTTCATAGAGCCAACACCACCATCCAGGGGCTCCACAGCTGCTGGAGAGTCTATAGAGCCAACACCACCATCCAGAGGCTCCCACAGCTGCTGAAGGGTCCATAGAGCCAACACCACCATCCAAGGGCTCCACAGCTGCTGGAGGAGCCATAGAGCTGACACCCCCATCCAGGGGCCCCACAGGTGCTGGAGGGTCCATAGAACCAACACACCATCCAGGGGCTCCACAGCTGCTAGAGGGTCCATAGAACCAACATCGCCATCCAGGGGCCCCACAGCTGCTGGAGGGTCGATAGAACCAACACCACCATCCAGGGGCCCCACAGCTGCTGGAGGGTCTATAGAACCAACACCAACATTCAGAGACTTCACACATGCTCAATATAGGTTCAACTCTGAGGAATTAGGGGCCAGATAGTGCTTGGAAGTCTTGGTCCTGCTCTCCCAACCGATGTTGGATATTTCTAGCCGAACAACATGTCGCATTGTCTTGCTGGAAGATCCCATCTACCCCAGGAGAGACAGACAATCATCATGAATGGGTGTAAGGAATCTGCAAGGATGGACCCAAATTTGATGAGAATGACTTCAACTCGGATGAGGGTCCCAGAGAATGCCACAGAATCATTCCCCAGACTATAATGCTGCCACCACCAGTTTGTGTTCTTCCAACAATGGTTGCAGGGTACTTGTTCTCTGATGTTTCTTGCCTAAAACTCAATGTCAATCCATTATATGAAGCAGAAAATGTGACTCATCAGAGAAGACAATCATTTTCCAATCAGCATAGGTCCAATTACATCCATGATGCTTTTTCTGCTGATGTAGCCTGGTAAGCAGAGGTGCCGTGAAATCCGTCTGCTTCGGGGCCCCATACACAGTAGGGTTAGCAGAGGTGCACTGACATGATACTCCTTAATTGTCTGATCAATAGGGAGATATTAGTATTGAATTCTATGAGACATAGGGAAATATGAGTCTTATCTTGCTGAATATCGAATACAATTAAATAGAGACTAAGGAATGCACAGGCGACAGACTTCCTCAATGGCAATGCGGCAAAAAACAGAATCAGACATTGGTATGTTACAAATGCTAATTGCAGGAAGTCCCCTTTAACAGTAGGTGGCGTTTAGAATCAGGTAAGAACTAAATTTATTGTGTGACCATTGTATCCATGCAGAAGAATTTCACAACCCAACATGCAACACACCCGATGTATTGAATAGTTATACTCGGTGACGGACGGAGGTGCCTGGAGCCCACCAGTGGAGTTGATTCTCAGGGCCACCAGTGGCATTAATTTTTGGGGCCCACCAATGGAGTTGATTCTTGAGGTCCACCAGTGGAGTTGATTCTTGGGGCCCACCAGTAGAGTTATTTCTTGGGGCCCACCAGTGGAGTTGATTCTTGGGGTCCACCAGTGGAGCTTTCTTATGGTCTCACCAGTGGAGTTGATTCTTGGGGTCCACCAGTGGAGTTGATTTTTCGGGTTCACCAGTGGAGTTGATTCTTGGAGCCCACCAGTGGAGCTGATTCTTGGGGCCCACCATTGGAGCTGATTTTTGCGACCCACCAGTGCAGTTGATTCCTGGGGCCCACCAGTGCAGTTGATTCTTGGGGCCCACAAGTGGAGTTGATTCTTGGTGCCCACCAGTGGAGTTGATTCGTGGGGTCCACCAGTGGAGGTGATTCTTGGGGCCAGCAGTGGAGTTGATTCTTGGGGCCAGCAGTGGAGTTGATTCTTGGGGCCACCAGTGGAGTTGATTCTTGGACCCACCAGTGGAGTTGATTCTTGGGGTCCACCAGTGGAGTTGATTCTTGGGCCCACCAGTGGAGTTGATTCTTGAGGCCCACCAGTGGAGTTGATGCTTGTGGTCCACCAGTGGAGTTGATTCTTGGGGTCCCCCCGTGGAGTTGATTCTGGGGGTCCCCCAGTGGTGTTTATTCTTGGGGGCACCAGTGTTGTTTTTTCTTGGGGTCCACCAGTGGAGATGACTCTTGGGGTCCACCAATGGAGTTGATTCTTGGCGCCACAGTGGAGTCGATTCTTAGAGCCCACCAGTGGAGTCGATTCTTAGAGCCCACCAGTGGAGTTGATTCTTGGGGCCCACCCTACATGCATATAACTCTTGCACTCTGGCTCTCTTTTTCTGCCTTTCTCCCTAAAAAGCAGCTACAGGTCTACCATGAAAAGGGGCCCACCAGAGGTTTCCCCTGCTCCCCTGTGGGTCAGTCCAAACCTGGTTATACTCCAAGTCAATAATGACCTTCAATTCATTGGGTTGCACACCATATGGAGCAGCAGTGGTTACCTTATCCCATGTAGTGTAGTCGAAGTAAGAACGACTCATTCTTATGACCACAATGTAGGACAGAGAAGAAAGATACTGTGAAGAGGGAAGTTGTTGAGAGATTACAGAGTTCTCATATCTTTCTGCCGTTGTTACTGGAAATTAAAGGGCCCTGAATGGAAATTCTCATGAAGAAGTCTTCAGAGCAAAACACTAAGCAAACACCGTGGGGATTTCACATCTCGCTTCCACTATGTTGTGTTTTCCCAGCTGTAGGGCAGTGATGTGAACCTGGAATAGCTCAGCTCACAGCTAAAAGAACACAACAAGCTAAACAGAACAAAAATAATCAACCAAATTGAGTTGTTTATTATCTAGAAATTCTGAAATTTCCAACTTTTAGTTAAAAGGACAAAATGAGAAAGATAATGACAGGACTCACTACAGAATCATGGAGTGAAGCCTCAGAATCGCAATGTAAGCAGTACAGAATTAAAAAAAGATGGACACTATGTGAAAGTGCAAATGTTATGTAAAGTTTTGCAATTGTATGGGGTCTCGCCAGAGGCGTAACTTCAAGCTCTTGGGCCCTGGTGCGAAAAGTGAAATGGGGCCCCCCAGTTACCATGCACCATTTACAATGCTGGTATCTTCTTTTGTGGCAGGAGGGCTTTTGGGCCCCCTCAGGCTGCTGGGCCCGGTAGCGACTGCTACCTCTGCACCCCCTATAGCTACGCCCCTGGGTCCCGCTGGTTTGCAGGACAATGGAAGAGGTAAGTATGGGTTACCTTTCTATTTTAGCACAGGGAGGTGGTAGAGAAGTTTTTTAAAGTCTTGGAAAACCTATAAAAAGCCAATATTCCTGGAAAACTATTTTGGGCGACTTTTCCCAACACGCCAGTTTTTTGGTCTATTTCACGCTAAACCACTTTTGACGCCATATTTTGGATGTAAATGAATTGTCGCACACCAAAACTAAGTGCATTATATGCCGGGCACGACACATTGTAATTCACCTAAAAATGATGCACTGTGCACTTCCATAACGAAATACGCCTATGAAGGCGCGTAGCACATCATTACAAGTGTATATGTGTTAGGCGTTTTACAAGTATGTGTTAGGCCCATTTCATATACTTGTAATGATGAGCTATGCGCCTCCGTGCACGATATGCCTCGATAGGGGCATTACATACGCTTCTAATGATATGCTATGTGCCCGATTTGTATGTAAGGCCCTTATCGAGGCACTTCGCGCACGGAGGCGCATAGCTTATCATTACAAGTATATGAAATGTGCCTAACACATATACACCTTTAATGATATGCTATGCCCTCTATAGGCGCATTTCGTTATGGAGGCGCACACTGCATCATTTTTAGGTGCATAATATTTACTATGCAAGCTATACCTGACGCCAGATTTTTGAAAGGGTCGGACTTTATGGCGAACTTTACACTTATTTAATGCACCTAAAAACTGACGTAGCATCGCCAATTTTCGGACATCTCGCCCTTTATTTTGAATTTTTGGAATTTGTTTTTAATTTCTGCAGTCCTATGCAATTAAAAATTATGTGTAATATCTTGGTTTTCTGGGTCACAGTGAAAGATGGCAATAACCATACCAGGGAGTGAAGTCTAAGGAGCCCCCTGGTCCTCACTAGAGCCGCTGCAAGGAGAGATGGACTTGGTTGTGGGGAGCTCCAAGGTTGCTACCCCTCATGTGATCCCTTGTGATGACAGCCAAGGTGCTAACGAGGTACAGGAGGAACAGGCAGGGCGGGGACGATGGGTAGGCAGAGGTAGGCAATGGCCTAGGGCGCCACCTCTGCCTGTCACGTGAGGGTCGCACAAAAATTACTTTATAACAGTCCTTCACCGGGCCGAGCAGCAGCAGCCGCCGTTAAGAGCGCTGCAGTCAGGCAGCCGCAGTTTTATAAGTCAGTGAAGGACTGTTATACAGTAAGTGTAGCCGCTCAGTGACTGACCAGCTGTTTAAAAATAGTGGTCCATAGCCCCTATAGCCCTGCCTGCCTATATCTATCCCCTATAGCCCTGCCTATATATATGGCCCCTATATCACTGCCTGCCTAAATATATGGCCCCTATAGCCTCCCCAAAGCCCTGCCTGCCTATATATATATGGCCCTATAGCCCTAGCTGCCTATATATATCCCCTATAGCCTCCCCAAAGCCCTGCCTGCCTATATATAGCCCCTATAGCCTCCCCAAAGCCGCGCCTGCCTATATATAGTTTCTATAGCCTCATCAAAGCCCTGCCTGCCTATATATATGGCCCTGTAGCCTACCCTATGCCCTGCCTGACTATATATAGCCCATATAGCCTACCCTGTGCCCTGCTTGCCTATATATATGCTCCCTATACCCTATCCTTCCTTGTATATCGGTATAATGTATGGATTTTTCATACACAACATATTTCATATAAATACATCCCAATAGACTCCACCTACTCCACTGTTGTGTGTCAGAATTGTGTGTTTTTTCCCCTTATTCTACTTAGCTGGGGAGGGCGCAGGTACGTCTGTTAAGTTAGGGCCGGATTTAAATTTAAATTTTTTTTTTTTTGAGGGAGATGGGGGCGCTATTGATCGTGCCTGCCAAGGAGGTCAGGGCAGGTGGCAGGCAGAGAGTTGTCGGAAAACTTAAAGGGGTTTTGCCACAATCTCATTTCCTACCTCCTGCATCCAGTGTTTCAGCTCTGTGTGCTCAGAAGGGGGTGTGTGTGATTTGTTTGAATTGCAGATCATGTGACCCAGCAGGATGACATCACCAGGCCTTTCCTCTCTCTAGTCAAAGAAAGGTCTGTTTATTTCAGAGGTACAAGTAGCTACACTGAAGCTAAGAGGTAATGCTTTTTACCGCCCGACACAAGGGTCCTAGGTTCAAATCCCTGCAGGAACCAAACCTGTGGATTTTTTTTTTCTTTATCAATACACAGACCTGATTGAGGTTTCTTTTTTAATTTATTTGCACTGTTTGACTAATTACTAAGGAGTACAGAGGATGGGAGCAGAATGACAGCATCTGGGGTTTGAACACTAAGTAGCTGCCTGAGAGGAGAGATTATGTCTGGGCATGTGCGACCAGGACTGAGGAGCTCTCAGCCCTGGTCGTATCCCCTGGAGACGAGCTGTAAACAATGG
Source organism: Phyllomedusa bahiana (assembly GCA_025379985.1). Taxonomy (NCBI): domain Eukaryota; kingdom Metazoa; phylum Chordata; class Amphibia; order Anura; family Hylidae; genus Phyllomedusa; species Phyllomedusa bahiana. The sequence goes on along the minus strand of JAODAL010008852.1, from coordinate 94,652 downwards.
ATCACTAAGGCCCCGTTCACACGGATTATTCAAGCCAGATTTGCGAGCCGGATTGCGCTCGCAATTCCGGCTTGAATAAGGGGCGGGGGCAGGGGGCGGGGTGGGGGCGCGGTCCGCCGGCCCCATAGGCTTCCATTATCCACGGCGTGTATTGCGCCTGGATAATGTGCATGTCACTTTCTCTCCGCCCGGCGGATTCGCCGATCTGGGAGGAGCAAAGGAATCCACTGTCTGCGCCGAAATAAGCCGTGTGAACACGGCCTAAAAGGGCAGCTAAAACAAAAACAGTGCAGAATTTTAAATAACAATGAATGGTGAAAATGTTTATTATTTAATTTGTAAGCTTCCCACGTCAATTTTACTTCGTGGCAAAACCCCTTTAAGCCAAGGGTCAGACCAGAAAATACTCCGCACAGAGGCAACAAGGCACAAGGTGTAAACCAACAAACTGGCAGGGAAGACAGGGAGAAGAGTCCTTTAAGAGGTAAGGTGCCTGGTAATTGGGTGTCTGGAACACATTAGCCCTTTAAAGGGAATGTGTCATCAAAAATGACTTATTGTTTAACTCACATTTTTATGTTCAACACATTTTGTAGGAATTTTTTTTTTTTTTTTAATTTTCCAGATAACTTTAAGTATTTTTTAATAATTCTTAAGTCCTGCAGATTTCACTTTGGCCACTAAGCCTAATAATAGTCTGACACTTCCTGTTCTGTACAGAAAGATTCTCAGTAATCTACTCATTATCAGCACAAAGAGGGTCAAACTGAAAGGAGACACCAATATGAATAGATAACACAGGATCCACCAGTCACAAGAGGAGATAGTCACAGTTCACCCTTTTACCTCCCAGCACAGTGACTTCTTCCCAGGTCACAGAGTATGACTAGAAAACTGTCCTAGACGTGAATGGGACTGAGTCAGTCTTAAGTCTCCTATGTGCATGAAGCTACTGTAAAGTATCTCTCTGTCTACTGTTAAAGCGGTGCAAACAAGGCCTAGTGTCTAAAGTGAAAACTGCAAGAATTAAGAATTATTAAAAAATATTGAAAGTGATATGAAAAATTTAAAAAAAAACAACCAAAAATGCCTAAAAAATGTGTTTAACATAAAATTCCATTTAAGTCTTAAAGAGTAGAAGAAGAGGAGAACAGAGCAGGAACATGGAGAGGTGAGTTACTTACGGAGCAGTGGCAAAGAACACAAGCACATATTGCTTGTTGGTATGTGAAATGAAAAAAAAAAATGTATAGTGTCCCTTTTAAAACAAATGGTTCCAGAATTTAATGAATGATAAAAGCTAGTAATGGAGAAGGCCAGGCGCTTTGGCTGTATGGGAGCCAGAAATTCCTGGTGGCAGTCCTCACAAAAAACTGCATGTAGAGTACCGTATAGGCAGCACATGAAAGAGGAGACCCAGGTTGTCCTTATCCTTCATTTTAATCGATGGGGAGAACCAGTGCACTGATCCTCTAGGTCATGTGTCTCAAGGCCTGTGGGATGAATCCAATCCGCTACATTATTTTATGTGGCCATCTAGAGAACTTAGACACAGCCAGCAGGAATGGTCACGGTCTGGACAGAATGACTGGCTCTTCACTTTCCTCTGAACATGCAGAAAGCACTGGGCAGAGGTGGCTACATCAGCACGGGGATCATGGATTAGGAGCTCTGGTTCAGCAACCTACAGGAGCATACCTCCCAACTTTTAGAGATTGCAAAGAGGGACACATCAGGCCACGCCTCTAACCACACCCAAAACATGACATCACACCAAGACACACCTCTAACCACACCCCCACACATACATGCCAACTTTTTAGACAGGCAAAAAGGGAGACAATTTCAGGATTGCTTTGTATCCAATGATGAGATATTAAGTAATTCGTTATGTCATATACAGAGAGGAAGCACTCAGATACATTTTATAGCAAGATAGTCAATTTATGCAAATCTGTTTCCTAAATGAAAAAGAGGGACATTTATAGAGCTAAGAGGGACAAGGGTCAAAAAATAGGGACTGTCCCTCCAAAATAGGGACAGTTGGGAGGTATGCAGGAGACGGTACAGCTCTGCCACCCTACCCTGGAATCCAAGCCACCCTCCAGCGTCCTCCAGCAGCCTTTTGAAGGCAACCAATATGCTCATTTGGCCTGCAGTGAAAATGAGTTTGACACCCCTGCACTTCAACTATGAAAATAGGAGGGAGCAAATAAGATTCGAGTCCCATGGGGAGATTTACTTAGACCAGTGTTTCATACACCGGTCTAAGGTAGGGTTCACACGGCTTATTCATGGCATTATTGCAGGACGTATTTCACCCGCAATTACGCCGTGTGCTCGAGGGCCGGCAGCCCGCCGCCCCCATAGACATTCGTTATTCACGGCACGTATACAACGTGAATAATTCACATGTCACTTATCTCCCTGCCCGGCGGATTCGCTGAGCGGGGAGAGGAGGCGCAATCCATAGTTCTTGATGAGAACTGTGGATGACCGTAATTACTGGGACGGATTTCACCCCGTATTTGAGCACAGTACGTGAATATAGCCTAAAAGATATGAGTCCACAGGGTACGTTGTAGCAAATTTATTGAGAGGCGCATGTCTTTGGTGCACATGGCGGTGTCCATGTGCCCCAAACGGAAATCAAATTTTTTTTGTACAATTAAACCCCTTTTTCTGGGGGAAAATTTTTTGCAAAACCCTTATGTGGGGAAAGCTGGAGGCCATACCCCTTCCAATGAAAAGCGCTTATTTAAAAAACAGGTTTTGAAACAAATACCCGTTTTATTTCCCACAAAAATGCCTTTAAATTCATTTTAAATTCCTTCCCCTACTGTGCCAAATGTTTAGAGATGTGATGTTGTTAAGCTGCACCAGAAGGGCGCCTCATTGTAATCTTTAGATATTTTAGGGCCTCCTTCCTTCTGTGTTTGGTACCAATTCTTTAAAAATTTAGGATTAGATGCCACCATTTCTGGTACTCTTCCCTGGATTCCCATAAGGCCGGTTTGGTCATTTCCCCAAAAATTTCAGGGGGATCCCCCCAGAAACATCATCAAAAACCCAAACCCGGCCTTTTTTCAGACAGATGGAAAGAAGTGTATAATTCGGATACACTTCCTATCTAGAAAAAGGCTGGTGACTGGTTGTATGATTTTCCCAAAGACGTTGAAAAAATTCAAATATGGCCAAAGTGCATAGTGATCCCCAAATTTGGGGGTTCAAATTTTTTTTATAGATTTTATGTATTTTTATTTTTATTTCAAATTTTTTCTTTTGAAAAATTTTTCAGTCCCCTAAAAATTCCACCACTCGGTTTTTGTAAAAGGTTTGGGCGCCTGCATAGTGACACAAGCCCTGGCGTTTATGTTATAGTTTTATTGGGGATCAGGTTTTCTTGGTTCCCGGACATTGTGGGAGGGGCACTGCTGTTCATCACGGATATACATGTACCGCCACCATTAATCTCCTTGTCATTGTGGCAACATCAAAATACAGGAATTCACAAGGCCCTTGGTGTATTAATATATCAGGGCAAGGCTGCTGTAAGTAATTTTAGGACCCTGTACAGTCAAAGTCACTGGGCCCCCATCCATTACCAGTTCCTATTTTGCACCATGTCAGTGGTCCCCATTTTTTTTATTGTTATCAGGGTCCCATACAGGAGTACTGCTAATACTGTCCTGATGCCATGCCTGTATTGGGGTACAGATAGGGTAAAAGGTATCAAAACGATCAACACAAGACTGTTCCTAAAGGGCTTGTCCAGTTTAAAAAAAAAAAAAACTTGGTTGCTTTCTTCCAAAAACAGTGCCATGCTGGTTGTATGCAGATCAGACTGGCTCACGGGGGAGCAGGCGAAACCCCCGGTAGGCCCTTGATAATGGTACTTGGGCTGTCTTTCAAAAAGAAGGGCAGAGCTAGAGAGAGGAAGAAAGCAACGGTCATGTCCAGAATGTGTACAGTAGCTGTAGGGTGGGCCCCAAAAATTATCTACCCTGGTGGGCCCCAAGAATCAACACCACTGGTGGAGCCCAAGAATCATCACCACTGGGGGGCCCCAATTATCAACTCTACAGGTGGGCCCCAAGAATCAACTCTACAGGTGGGCCCCAAGAATCAACTCTACAGGTGGGTCCCAAGAATCAACTCTACAGGTGGGTCCCAAAAATCAACTCCACTGGTGGGACCCAAGAACCAACTCCACTGGTGGGACCCAAGAACCAACTCCCGTGGGGGCCCCGAGAATCAACTCCGCTGGTGGAGCCCAAGAATCAACTCCACTGGTGGAGCCCAAGAATCAACTCCACTGGTGGGCCCCAAGAATCATCTTCACCATCTTCACTGGTGGGCCCCAAGAATCAACCTCACTAGTGGGCCCCAAGAATCAGCAGCTATGTTTTTCAAATCCTAAAAAGCCTGTTGTAATGGCTTACATAAGGCACCATTCACATCACATTTGTGCTTCCTGTTCGTGGTATCCAGATGGATGGAGAAATGTATACCAATGGATAACACAACTAAGCCATGACGGGGCCATAGAATTCTATAAGGATATCATGAACATGAAGCATAATATACTGTAGATGTGTGGGCCAATGGTCTTTCAATGGACCCAATCTTGTCGTGCTATATATACACATATTATTTTGGAGGTATATGGGGATTATAACATGCTATATATACCGTGTTTCCCCGATAGTAAGACACCCCCGATAGTAAGACGTAGCGGTGTCTTAGGGAGGTCGCCTAATGTAAGACGTACCCCGAAAGTAAGACGTAGCGGCTGTCCGGAGCTCTTGGCACAGGCAGCGTGTGTCATCACGCTGCTTGCGCGGCCTGATGACGTCACTGCCTGTGCCGGGATGAGCGCGCGGGAGGCCGGAGCAGCGAGGAGGCGGCGCGGCGTGGGAGACGGAGCAGCGGGGAGCCAGGTAAGTGTTTTTCTGCCTACAGCTGGCCCTATACCTGTCTACAGCTGGCCCTATACCTGCCTACAGCTGGCCCTATACCTGCCTACAGCTGGCCCTATACCTGCCTACAGCTGGCCCTATACCTGCCTACAGCTGGCCCTATACCTGTCTACAGCTGGCCCTATACCTGCCTACAGCTGGCCCTATACCTGCCCTATATAAGACATACCCCGAAAGTAAGACATACTGGGACTTTTGGGGGTAAAAAGAATGTAAGACGCTGTCTTACTATCGGGGAAACACGGTATCACATTGTTTTTCCATGTCCATTCTCCTGCAGGTCCTGGAGTGTTCGGATTTAGCAGTGAAGCATTCGGGCCTCTTTGTCAGTACAGATTCCCTCGAGGATGTCCAGGGTGTGCCGGCTCTCCAGAGCCATATCAAAATGAAGTTGTGCAGGCTAAGGAAATGAGTCAGCCATAAAAGGCAAGTGCATCCTCTGGGAGAGCCTGTAATCAGTATTATCCCTCTACAATAATACCATTTCAGAGAGACAGCGGAACCAGAGCCCGACGTAGTCATGTAAACTGCTTCCTGTATTTGCCAAACAAAACTGTGCCTGGACTGTTCAGCGTGGAAGCCGCGATAGCGCCGATAGTGCACAGTGGGCACAACGTGGTACTGAGATCACCTATTCATCATCCTGGCTTCTTATTCTCCATCTAGAACAGGGATTTCCATCTGGCCAACTATTGACCAGATGTGAAGGATATTCTCTCAATGCTCCCTTTACCCAGGGCTCTTCAGTTTTAATAAAACTATTTTCATTCACCCTATTAGTAAATTCTGAGTTCATAGATCTTCATTTTTGAAAAGTGCATAGAAAGAACATCTTCTGGAGGATCAGTCCTGATGTCACAATCTGTAAGGTCTCTTGCCTACCCTCAGTCGGCAACATGCCTGTTGATCAAGGTGGTTGGTCTGTTACCTCTACTTAGGATCCCCAATTCATCCAGCAAGGCGATGGTTAGCTACCTGCTTTTGAATTCTGACTCTCCAAGCTTTGGTTCATGACCTTTCTGCAGGAGCTATAAAACCCTGACACAACCAGGTTCAGACTGAAGTACCTATGGTATACCAGTGGAGTTGATTCTTGGGGAACACCAGTGAAGTTGATTCTTTCGGCCCCAACAGTAGAGTTGATTATTGGGGCCACCAGTGGACCTGATTCTCGGGGCCCAGCAGTGTCCCTGATTCATGGGGTTCACCAGTGGAGCTGATTCTTGGGGCCCACCAGTGGAGCTGATTCTTGGGGCCTACCAGTGGAGATGATTTTGGGGCCCACCAGTGGAGATGATTCTTGGGGCCACCAGTGGAGTAGATTCTTGGGGCCCACCAGTGGAGTTGATTCGTGGGGCCCACCAGTGGAGTTGATTCTTGGGGCCCACCAGTGGAGTTGATTCTTGGAGTCCACCAGTGAAGTTGATTCTTGGAGTCCACCAGTGGAGTTAACTCCAGTTATCCACCAGTGGAGTTGATTCTTGGAGTCCACCAGTAGAGTTGATTCTTGGGGCCCACCAGTGGAGTTGCTATTTGGAATCGACCAGTATAGATGATTCTGGAGCCGACCAAAGTTAACTCCAGTTAACCACCAGTTGAGGTGATTCTTGGGGCCCACCAGTGGAGTTTATTCTTGGGACCCACCAGAATAGTTGATTTTAGGCCCCACCAGAGGAGCTGATTATTGGGGCCCAACAATGGAGTTGATTATTGGGGCCCAACAATGGAGTTGATTCTTGTGGATCACCAATGGAGTTGATTCTTGGTGCTCGACAGATGAGTTAATTTCTGAGGCCCCCCCAGTGGAGTTGATTTTTGGACCCACCAGTGGAGTAGATTTTCGAGACCGACCAGTATAGATGATTCTGGGGCCCACCAGTGGAATTGATTCTGAGGTCCACCCTACAATAATGTACAGGCCTCTTATACTCTGCTGTTTGCTTTTTGCCTCTTTCTCTCTGCCTTACTGCCCCTCCCAAGGATGTTTTTGTAGTTAAAAGCAATTCCATGTCTGCAATGCTAAGGTACCTACCGGGGGGCTTTGCCTGTTCCCCTGTAAGCCACTCTGAGCATGGCCATAACCATCAGTCAGGGCCTGAGTGTCTATGCAGAGTCATAGTATCTTGTTTCAAACCCTTTATTTTGGAGTCCTGTTGACCCTGTTCCTGAGTTCGTCAGCTGTTTGTCCTGACCTTGGTCGGTTTCTTGGTATCTGTCATGGTTCTGCCTTTTGGTTTATACTCTAGAGTTTCACGTCGACCTGTGACTTGTTCCCAAGTCTGCTGCAGTGTGGTGTTCACATTGCTATCCTCTATTCCAATATCTTGTTTCCAAGTCTTCTGATGTCCGTGTTGCCATCCTCTAGTCTCATATCCTGTTTCCAAGTCTGCCGGTATGTGGTGTCCATGTTGCTATCCTCTAAACCGGTATCCTGTTACCAAGTCTGTCGGTGTGTGGTGTCCATGTTGCTATCCTCTAATCCAGTATCCTGTTACCAAGTCAGCCGGTGTATGGTGTCCATGTTACCACCTTCTAAGTGTTTTTTAAGTCTAATGGTGTCTACGTTGCTGTACTCTAATCTGGTGTCCAGTGTTCCCAATTCCGCCAGCTGGTCTGTAGGCCTGCGCTCTAGGGCGCACATGTATGAAAGCTGTGTCGAGAATGTCAGACTTGTGCCAGTTTTTGGTGCCCAACCAGTCATACATATGTCGGACAGGACAAGCGACAGTTTTGTCGAACTTGTCGCCAGAAAACTGTCGCAGTCCTGTTCATACATGTCCTCCTAGATGTCTAACTCCTGCTGGGCTTGCTTTGGGCAACAGACACTCTTTTAGACAGTTTCATAAATGAGGCCCATAGCTCTCAGTATAATGCAGCAAATATCAGCCCTTACTGGATCCAACCATATACCAGACTAGTTCTGTGTCTCCCCTTTACTATGGATTTTGCAATTTGTGGAAGGTTCTTCTGCAGACTTCTTACAGTTAAATGGGTGTTCCCATTTAGGACATTGATGCCTATGATCGCTATGATAGCTATGCCTCTGGGACCCTCATGTCTACCTATGTCTGATAGGTGTAGGATCCACAATATATCTTGAGAACGAGCCCCAAAAACTCTCCGTTTTGAATGGAGAGATTGTCAAGACTCTCCTATTGGAATCAATGGGAGTTCTGAGTATAGACGAGTGTGCCACCTTGTTTTTGTCGTAACTACCATTGATCTGAAAGTCCGCCATGAGTGCTGCTGCTTAATACTGGCTCTCCGCCTTCACTAAGAGGAAGGTCCTGTGTGACTACTCATGTATTAGGCCAGGTCCACATCTATGGAGGTGGTTTCATTAGGAGCCTCCATTGTAGAAGTGGCACTGGACCCATTACATGACAGGTACCAATAGTGCCCAACAGACCACATTAACTACAATGGTATCTGTCAGGTTTCAGTCATGGTGACCGTCATTGTAACAGAAAAAATAGTGAAGCGTGCTGCTATTTTTTCCATCATTTTGACGGCACTTGTGGCGAAGGCTTTGGTCAGATGTGAACTAGGCCTTAATAAAATAATACCTGCCATAAACCATGTACATTTGGTGGGTGGGGAAACCTTGTTGATTTAGATACAGATCTATATCCAGCAATCAGGAAGAGATCTGATCATCACTGGTATAACTATCATGGTTAAACTTCCTTCCTCTGCCCGTGGGAGATTCCATCTCAGTAGGTCAGAAAAGATACATGAGTTGTCATGCACTTATTTAGATGTAAAGAGTTTGGAGATCGCAGCTGCCCCTAGGTCCAGTGGTCACTCTGTCACATAAAGGAATACCAATATTTATTATCTTTATAACTAGTGTTGCTCGAATCTTTCCTCATTTGGTTCAACATCTGTTCGACCAAACTTGTGGGGAAAAAAAATTAGGGTTTCGAATATCCCAAACCAACAATTTTTCACCCTAACCCTAAATCTAACCCTAATCTTGACCATAACTGGAATCCTAACCCTAAATGTTGCCCTAATTCTGATCATAACTATAATGATAACCCTAACTCTAGCCTTAATCCTGACCATAACTGTAATCCTAAACTTAAATCTAGCCCTAATCCTGACCTAAGGGAATCCCCCCTAAGGTTGCCCAATTTGTTCTAACTATAATGTTTAACCCCAAAGACCCGTTAAAAACGGCTTATTTTGGATGATTGGAGCCGTATCCGCCGTATGGCCCCAAATCCGCCAAGTAACTACGTAATCCACATAGAAACTATGGTTCCGTCACTCCTCCCCCCCGCGTTTATGCCGAGGGTGGAGAAAGTAACATGCCTTTTATTTAGGGGCCCGACGCCCCGTGTAATAAATTGTTAGGGGCCGGCGGAGCGGCCCCGCCCCTTTTAAAGCCGTAACTGCGGGAAAAACCCGTCCCGCAATTACGGCTAGAATAAGCGTGTAAACATCCCAAACCTAGCCTTAATCCTGACCATAAGGCTTTTTTTTCCCACGGTTTATTTCAGAACGTATTTACATCGGATTGCCGATCGTAAATCGTTCTAAAATTCAGGGGAAAACAGTTTCCAATAATGCCACAAAAGTTGGCACGTTTTGGAACTGTTTTCCCCGACGGTTTTCCCACCCCCCATTTTTTAGGTGGTGAACCGTCCGGAAATTAATTGACATGCACATTTTTTTTCCGGGTTTGCGGTAAATCCGGGGCCCAATCCGGAACGGAATAAGGGTCGTTGAACAACGCGTATTTCCCAAAAAAAATTAAATTAAAACGGCCATTTACTTTTTTGTAACTTTTCAAAGGGATTTGGGCCGTAAATACGGCGAAAATCCTTTTGCGAAAAAAAATGTGAAATGGCATAACTGAACTAAATTTAAATCTGTCCAAATCCTACCAAAACGGGAAACCTAACCTAATGTTGCCCTAATCGATCTAATAAATCTAACCCTAAATCTAGCCCAATCTGATCATAAGGTCATTACCCATTTCCCACAGGGCTATTTTTACAATGACGGTCATCAGTGTTGTGGAGGCAAACCCCCTTTGTGCCTCTTCCGTCTATTGGATCTCTGATAAAAACCCTGTGTTGACACTCTTGAGCTTTCAGACAGGGGCACTTCCGTCTGAGAGCACCGGTTTAAGCCTCTCATGGCAATAGTTGTCAATTGTAAGGTTGTCTTGGTCTCAGATGTCACATGTGGCAACGGATGAGGAGGATGGTTTACACCCCAATTAAAAACTGTCCCCTACATTTATTGTGGATTCGGGATAAAAACACCTTTGGGTTTTTGCCATTAAGAGCTTCATGCAAAAAAAAAATTTCTGTAAAATGTACCCTTGCCCGAGTCCACACACTAGGTCTTATGTATGAAAACTGTCTAGCAGTAAGACTGTCCTTGTTGCCCATAGCAACCATTCAGCTCATAGAAACCAATCAGAACTCATAGCAACGAGAGCCCATAGCAACCAATCAGAACTCATAGTAACGAGAGCCCATAGCAACCAACCAGAGCCCATACCAAACAATCAGAGGTAAGTTTTTATTTTTCCAGAGTGCTATATGAAATGAAAGGTGATATCTGATTGGTTGTTATGAGCTCTCATTGGTTGTTATGGGCTCTGATTGGTTATATGAGCTCTGATTGGTTACTTGGCTTGATTGGTTGTTATGGGGCCTCATTTGGGCGCTATGAGCTCTGTTTGGGTTTCTATGAGCTTTTATTTGGGCGCTACGAGCTTGATTGGTTGCTACGAGCTCTGTTGTTTTCTTTTTTGGGTGTGATTGGTTGCTATGGGTGTGTTGGGGTTTCTTTTGGGGTGTGTTGGTTGCGATGGGCTTGATAGGGTTTTTTTGGATTTGATTGGTTGCTTGGTTGATTGGTTGTATGAGCTGTGATTGGTGTATGGGCAAAAAGAACATTATACTGCTAGACAGTTTTTTATACATAAAGCCCCCGTGTTTTTTTTTTTTGCTTTTTTTTGAGCCCCCAAACAGGAAATTTGGGCCAAAATCGAGAAAAGTACGGGTTTCCGTTATACTTTTTCTCTGTAGGCTCCATTCCTGTTTTTTGCTTAAAAATCCTTCAAAATACACCATGTGAACCCAGCCTAAGGCGACGTTCGCACAAATTATTTTTGTGCAGTGAAATGAGCTCTTATTACGGAGAACATGCATTTTTTTTTTAAGACGGTTTTTTTATGCGCTTTCCTTTTTTGTGTTGTCGTGTCTTTTTGTTGCTTATTTTCATTTTTTATGCCTTTTTTCTCGTTACAAGGAACTTCACGGTATTTGATGCATTTTTTGGGTGTCATTAATGGTCATGCATTCCCGATTTTTGTGTAGCACATAACACGGAAGACAATATGTAAAAAATTAAGCTGTGCACTTGATTCCTGCTTATTCTGTTTAAGTCAATGGGACCCTAAAGTCACTATTTGTGCTCATGTTTATGTTTAATTGTGCAGAAAAGTGAATTTTTATGCTTTTTTTCCCCAAAAAAGCATAAAAAGACGGAACGTGAACCCGGACTAAGCATTCTTTTAACGCTTTTTTTTTTTTTTTTTGAAGACTCATTTTTATTCAAAGAAAAAGATTTTTCCAGTAAATTTTGAAACAAAACATCACATATTTCACAATAATTTGCTACCATGCAGTGCAAGGAGATTTTGTAGAACATCGTTACCAGATATTTGTCCATTACCGTATGGTCGTACTCGCCAGTTGTCATTTACAGACTTTTTTGATGAAAATTGTGCTATAGATAGAATCTTCCCTATTTTAGTCCTTTGGTCTGCCACAATCCTTGCAACCGGAAACGATGAGTAGTATCTTGTTGTAGTCCAGGCAGACTAGCATAGATTGTATAAGGCTAGGTTCACACGGCTTAATTGCGGGACGTAATTACGCACCGCAATTACGCCGTGTGGCTGGGGGCGGGGGGCGGCACCCCCGGCCATTGCTTGTATTCCCAGCGGCACTATCCGTAGTAATTACATTCATTTCTCCCCCCGGCGGATTGCTAGGGGGAAGGAGACTTATCCATATTCTTAGAGAACTGGGGATTCCCGTAATGCTGGGCGTTTTCACCCCGTAATTTGGCACTCCGGCGCGTAATTGGGATGAAATACACCCGGGTTTTAAAGCCTTGTGAACAGGGCCCTTATAGTTAAAAGGTAAATTTTAAAATTCCAATCTATTAGATGGACACACCATATACATTTTGGGGTAGGGGATGTTAGGAAAAAAACATAGTAAATGAATACAAAAAAACAGCAGCAACGCAATCAAGGGTCAACATCTAGGTCACCATTGGTGAGACAGGAGGGGATTAAAGGATTTTGTCCTATTGTTACAAAAAGTTTTATTGCATCCCTATGTCATTTCATTTTCCCCAGGGTTTGAGTATATTGCCCAATTCTGAAAGAGTACTTCCATAGCCATTATAAGCGCCTTAATTCCCTGATGACTCTAAGGCCCCATTCACACGACAGGTTTGGCCGCGGGTTCGGTTCCCGCTGCCAAACCTCGTCCGACCCTCGCAGAAAAATCGTGTCTCCCGACGGGGTTTGCGGCGCGGGCGTGGGCGTGGTCTCGGGCGGGGGGGTGGCTTGGGCGCGGCTTGGAGGGTTTGCCCCCATGCAAATTAATGGAAGGGGGCAAACCCGGGGCGAGCCCCGGGCCCCGCCCCCCCCCGGCGAGCCTGCGCAAAACACCGCGCGGCCGCCCCTTAGAAAAATCCTGTCAAGAACACACGGCCATAACCGCGTCCAAATCCGTCATGCCCTAATCTCTCATTTAGTTATACGACTTTCAATTTCCTTTTCATGCATTTTTATGCGCACTTTCTTCATGTTATGTGTCTTTTGTTTAACTGTATTTTTATTATTTTTTCACTTAAGCGCAATGTAATAAAAAAATTTTACATCACTGTATATAACTACATGAGTGTATACTCCATTATAAACATCAACTTTTAAACCCCGCAATATGTTTTACTTTTTTACAGTCAATTTCAATAATTCGCACCTTTTTTGAAAACAAAATATATAAACTACACATCATGAAATTAGACAAGACAGATACGAAAGGAAAAAAAAATTTTAAGGGGATAGGACCCCCAATATGGTTTTTGTATCAAATTGTCAATCAAGTTCCTGGGAGTACAAAATTTCCTTTCCCCGCCTTCCAAATCGCGTCAAAGGACTCCATCTCATCATTTTTGAGGGCTGTGAGGTTACTCCCAAATCCCTAACCTCCTTAATACGGGAGTATAATGACTCTCTAAGGGGGATAAGCCTGTTTCCAGTGCTTGGCAGATCTCGCATTTGGCCGCTGTTACAATATAACAGAAACAGTCTCCCCGTCCTATGAACCCAAGGAGGGAATGGAAACATTTCCAAAATATAATTTTTGGGGGGCGTAAAAGGGAACCCAAACCTGAAGGACCTCAAAAGCCATCGACTGAACCTGTCTCCAAAAAGGGAACAATCCTGCGCAAGCCCAAAAAACATGAGGAAACATCCGCTCCTGCGGTTCCCCCACATCTCCAACATCATCTGGAAAGATGGATTCAACCTGTGTAGAAGAGCGAGGCGAGTGATACCATACATCAACACCCTTAAATTGGTTTCCTTATCTGTATAGATATGGAGGACTTAGATGCTGCAGCCCAAACACTTTGCATTCACTCCAGTGACAGGGAGAATCCCAGAAACCTCTCCCATTAGACATATATTCATGCGGAGCCGGCTGTTTCCTTGATTTGGGGAGAAGCAATATCTGATATATCGCTGAAATCAGGCCCCCCTATAGAAGAACCTGATCGACAAATCTGCCTCAAGGTAGATTCTATAAACCTCATCCCCCCCCAGTAATCGAAACCATATAGTGCTAACCTGTAAGTATAGGAAAAGACCAGGACGGCAACTCAAACTGAGCTTTGTAGGTCTTGAAAAATTTTATTCTTAAAGTACTGAGTCCACTACACTCCGCAAAATGAAACAGTTGATTCTGAACCACGGTCCCAACTTTCTATACCATCTGACCCCCCTCCCAACTGCGGATGGAACAGAAAAGATGTCATAGAGGACGCCTTAGAGCATAGCCCGAACCTGTCAGCAGCATTTCTGCCAAATAGCTCCTCGGTTCCCCAGGGACATGGAATGTAACAGCTGGAGGTTTCTATTTTAGTTTTAGTAGTTGCCCAAAGTAAACCGAATTTGGATGTATAGGCACATCCACAGCTTCTCAAGCTCCATCCATCTAGTATATGGCATATAGCTGTGACCAAGCTGGTATGACCTACAGGTTGCGTTGCCCCAATAATATTTAACAATATCTGGTACTAGACCCACCCTGTTTCCTCCCCCCCCCCCCCCCCCCCCCCCCCCCCCTGCAAGCAATACACTTCTAATTATCCTATGTCTCTTGCGAGCCCATATAAAATGAATAAAATCCGCCTGTAAGAGACCTCAGAGTTTGCTAATGATATTGAATTTGGAAGCGTCTCAAAGAGATACATTAACATTGGAAAGATCGACATCTTGATAGCTGCGATCCGCCCAAATAGAGATCACGCCAACTATTCATCGTCTAGCACATATGTTTTTATCTCCATAAGTAATTTCGGAAAGTTATGTTTATACAGGGAAGAGTAGTCTGAAGTCAGGAAAATCCCCAAATATTTAAGTGCATCCTCCTTCCAGCGATAACTATAGTTTGTCTTAAGGTGGTCAACCATGGTTCTCGGAATATTAATAGATAATGCTTCCGTTTTCCGCCGTGTTTTAACTTATAACTGATAATGTACCAAATCTTTACTTAAAAGGAATGAAGGTTAGGTAACGTCTAATGGGATCAGTGAGCTTCAGCAGGACATCATCCGCTAAAGCGAAATTCTTAAATTCCCTCCTCCCACTGGACCCTTTAATATCGATGCTAACCGACGACGCCGCAGCCAAGGGTTTCAATATCAAAAGAGCAAACAAAAGTGGGGAGAGGGGCAGCCTGTCTAGTTTCCTTTTACTAATAGTTATTTTTGAAGATAACAGCGTTAGTAGTCTAATGAAGCCGACGGGTTAGAGTATAGCCCCCCGGAGCGCGGCAACAACGGGCCCCCCGATCCCATAGCCCGCAGAGTGTGAACATGAAGGTCCAGTTTATACGATCCAAATGCCGTTTTTCTGCCGTCAAGGCTTAAAAGGAGCATGGATTTCTCTTCTCCTATTCACCAATATCTATAAGATCAATGGCCCTTCTTGTGTTTGTCACCGCACCGCCGCACGGATAACCCCACCTGATCCTTATGAAACCAGCTGTGGCATGTAATTCAGATAATCTATTTGCCAAAATTTTTGTAAAAAATTTCCATATCTGCGTTCAGTAATGCTATGGTCTATAGCTATACCGCACTCCAGGGAGCCCCCCCGGCTTTGGGGATAAAGTGATATATGAGTTCAGCATTGAGTCAGGAGCCGGGGCACGCTTGCAAAAGGAATTAATTATGTCCTTCATATTTGAAGTAGCTGTGTTGGAAAATCTGGATAATATAGATAAGTAAGCCCATCTTGGCCCGGTGCTTTCCCAGAGGGGAGGTTCTGTATAGCCTCTAAAATTTCTTCTCCGTAACCATCGCATTAAGGAGCCTAAGGCTCTGGTGTAAGGCGTGAAACCCACATGTCAGCCAGAAAATCTGTCAATAACCCTCTTACGCTCACCCATCGGTCATCAGGTAAAGTATCGGGATATTATAGAGCTGGTAAAATACTTACTCTGAAATATTTCCGCTAATAGATTTGGGACATAGATCGGCACACCCATATGTTTTACGTAATGCATGTGGACTTAAGGCGTGCCCTATCGTCCCCTTAACATCTTGGCTAACAGGGTGTTGGCTTTCTTTGCCCTCTCAAATACTTCTGTTTTAGATAAATGCCAAATTGCCTTCTCCGCTCTGACATCGCCAAGCTCATTTAATTTGGATCTTAGGTACACTATACGTCTCGGGCAGGATGGATTTATCCGGCGTTCCCCCAAACCAGCCTCCAACCTCCTGCATTCCGTCCGCGCTACACTCATCCCAACTGCCTCGTTCGGCTCCGCGTTTAGGCGAGTGCCCACGCTATACATTTGCCTCGGACACAGCTTTATGAGCCGTCCCAAAAATATTGCCGTGGATGCGACCGAACCTCCATTAATCTCAAAATATGCTATAATGTGCCTCTCAGCTCGTTCTCTGTAAGGTGGATTTCTAAGAAGGACCTCATTAAGCCTCCAATGAACCAGATTCGAGCCGAGATTTGCACACCCCCGAAATCACACTAACTGGGCATGATCCGTCCAAAGTTATTGCACCAATTATCCGCCGCCTCCATCATTCTTAAAGCCAAAATATTGCCAAAGACATAATCGATCCTGGATGGGACTGGTTGGGGGTTAGAGAAAAAGGTAAAAGAAACCTTTCTACGGTGTGCTATCCCCACAATGTCAACAAACCAAATTTACGAACTAATTGTCAAAGCCTCTTGAGAGTGCTTGTTGTGCCGAATGTTACTGACGGTCTTTAGCAGATTTGTCATAAGTATCTGAAAAGACCAAATTAAAGTCCCCCCCAAGACCATTGCCGACGGAGGGAAACGCACAACTTAGTTAATATGCCCGTCTCAAAAAAGTCAACTGGCCTACATTAGGCGCATATACATTACACAACAAGAAAGGGGAACCTCCCCAATGGTTTCCTTCAAGTATCAAATTAGCGCGCCCCCCGGGATCTGCAACAGAGTTGGATATCATAACGGACAAGTATTTGAAATTAATATTGCCACCCCTGCCTTTTTTTCCTATCTTGGGATCTACAAATGAGACTGGGTACAATGTTTTCAAGAAATTAAAATGCCCTACCCTTTTTAAGTGCGTCTTTGTACAAACACTAGATCAAGGCTTGTTTGTTTTTCTGAGATCTCCAGCTAGGAGCTTCCTCTCACATAGAATTGAGTCTTTAACATTAATCAGATTTATAGCTTAATCATTAGAATCCCATTTGTAACTATGAACACTGGTACACCATTGCAACCCAAATCAATATCAAAAAATAGGGAGAAACAAAAGGAGACAGAGGGTTCACAAGACAAACATAAATAGAAAGCTGCATAAAGAAAAAATTCTAATAAATAACCTAAGTAGCGTATTAGTCTGGCGAGTAGCATACTATAGAGCACCAAGAAAAGGAAAACAGTATCCCAATTACCAAGGATAAGTGGAGCAACTGTAGCTACAAGTAGACACCTCCGGGGTGCCGGTCTAAACGGACCAAACGACAGGCAATGAGCATCTTCTAATAGGCTCATGGAAAACCCGCCGCCTAAAAAGAAAAAGGTAAAGATGAACACGTGAGAATCTATAAAAGACAAAAAAAAAACCAGACAGCATCATGATTCTACACAAACGCCCATAACCAAGCTATAGGGGGCAATCCTTTCGCTAAGAAAGATTATATGCTCAGACTAGAATAATTGGCAAATAAATTCACATTAAGTAACCATAATTAGAGACACTATGCATAAGAAGCGTCAACTACAAGATCAAATGTTCCGAGTTCAGGCTATAACTATAACCATAAGGAACGTTAAAACTTGTCCACTATGCATATCACCGAGGACAATAAGAACATAAGAGACATGAAAGATGTACATATCACCCTTAACACCAGTCATTCAAGGTCTAGGTGTGAGTTGTCGCCCCCCCATGGTCTCCCCAGAGCCCTCGTGGGGCAAATCCCCTCCTTCTTAATTGTGCTTTCTGCCATTCAGTGTCGAGGACCGGGGGTGGGATCCCAGTTTCCCAATCATAAGTTTGGGGCGACAAGATCTCTAAGCAGAGCATAAGGATGGGAGAATCTGCAAAAGGTCGAAGAGCTGCAGAGCGCCTTCCTTGTGCGTGCAGGGTAAAGGGGAAACCCCTCCGATATGGAATAGAGTGTTCCTCTCAATATGTCCCAGCAGGGTTTTGAGATGCCACGCTTCTGCATGGTTTTCCACGACAAATCAGGAAAATATCTGTAAAGCGGCGCCTTTGGTACTGATAGCGTTCTCTGGATCTCTAGCCTTCATTAGGATCTTGTTCCTTGATGCGGAAATCATGGATGCAGTCAATATATCACGTGGGTACGCAACCGATCCCTTGTTTAATGAGCTCTGTGTGGGCTCTATCCATTTTACTGCCACCGATCGAGTCACCTAGGATAGTCCCAATAATTCCTCTAATACTTTGAAACACATTTTCTTCATCCAGTGTAGCTTCCGGACCCCTCCTAATTCAGAGAATTGTTCCTCCGTCCTCTATTATCCAGTTCCTCGTATCTGTCGGTTGGTGTTTCCTGTAAAAGTTTAGCTTGACGGACACACTGACTGCAAGGTTGAGACATATTGCCTGTTGTATCTGGCAGACTCAATAGAATCAACTCTCTCCCCTATATGCTTTATTTCCATCCGAATTGCAGCAGCTCTTCTGTTCTGAAAGCTTTCTTGACTTAGTTAATAGAACCTCTTTAAAACTCATTTCTGGTGGAAGTTCCCTAATGAATATCCCTGCCAGTCCGTGCATTGTCAGAAGGTGTAGCTCTGGTCATGTAAATGGTACAAGTATCATCAGCCCATCCATAGATGTAAGAGAATCCAACAATGACGGTCTGTGTCCACTTTTAACCATGCAGAATTATCCCCCTTACATTTTTTTTTTGCCCCTTATTGTGGCATCGCAGGTCGGGGAAAACATGAGTGGTCACCCTATTTGTTTTTATGTTAGGTATAGGACCCTATACAACTAGTATTAAATGTCCCGAACTATCAACCAGAGTCCAGCTCAGGGCAGGTTGTGGAGTGTGCCGATGCCCACATTCCCCCTGCAAACCTATATGTGCAGGACCCTTCTCTGATCAGCTTCCCCTCCTATAGCAATTCAGGGATGCCATCAGCCATGAAGGCCATACCAATGATCAACATATCAGTGTGTCCTGTGGGTTTGGCTAAACACCTCAGCGTCCACATGAAGGAGAATCAGGGCGTCAAGGAGTCAAGCCAGGGCACTGTCCAAAGGGTGCAGATTGCGTCAGTGCCCGTTACAGCGCGCGAGAGGCCAGAGATCCCCGTTTGGCCCCTCACTCCCCAGGTTTCCTCTATGGGGCATGCAGGGGATCCCGCCAGCCTTTCAACCAACCGTAACTCCCACTCCACTGCGCTCCGGACCTGCGCCCGATGACGACCTCTCGGCGCTGCTCCTGCCTCAGGCGACTTCTCTGAGGGAGCGTGGACGGCTCCTTTCCTGCTGTCGCTGCTCTCCGTCCACTCGTTGCGGCGTGTGAAGCTCCCGCGCGCCTGTGTCCGCTCCGGCGTGAGGTCCAGGCGACTACCGTGTAGCCCAAATCTCCCGCCCTCAGAACGCGCAGAAATAACGATCAGGGACGGCTGCCTCTCCAAACGCCTCTCCTGTGTCCCCCGGTGATCGAGATGCCTTTCTGTGGTTGCCCTGCCAGGATGAATGCAGGATTGCCCCCATAAATTAGCAGCGTTCCCTGGAGCTACTTCACCTCATGCGGCCATCTCGGTCGACGTCCAAGCCACGCCCCCGTTATGTGTCTTTTGATGCTTATTTTCAGGGAACTTCATTGCATATGACCCATTTTTTAGGGGTGTTCACGTGATATCGGTCCTGCACTTCTGTTTTTATGTTCAAAGTGTAGCAAACAATGCCCCAAAAAATGCCACCATGTGTCTGATGTGTGCTTATTTCCAGTAAAGTTAATGAGAACTTGCTTTAAAATTTTTGGCGCGCTTTATGACGTGTGATCGCAAAACAAACTTAAATTTTGCACGTCAAATAGCGCACAAAAATGAGCCGTCTGAATCCGGCCTAAGGCTGTGTTCACACAACTTATTTTCATGCGCTTATTTCACCAAAGAAACACTCTTTGCTGAAGATGTTTTTCATGCATTTGAATTTTCTTCACTTGATCCGTCTTTTGGTCCATTTTTGCTGCTATTTTTCTCATTGAACTTCACTGTACTTGATGTGTCTAATGCAAACTTATCATGTAATTTAAGGGTAGACTGATGTCACTTTTTTGCGCACATTTTGACAAATCATTGCAAAAAAAATATATGAATTTTGCATAAAGTGAGCAGAAAAAGCCATTTTGACCTGGCCTAAGAATGAAATCTGTACTAAAATTACATGTAAGGCTCGGTGCACACTGCGTTTTTTTGAACAGATGATGGATCCGTTATGACAGAAGGTAGAACTGGTGCGTTAACGTGTTCATTGACTAATGGAGGTGCATGTGCAACATGCATTGGCATAGTGTCCGTTTTTACACTTTCCGTCAAATATGTGTTTCATACTAACGGGTGGAGGAGGCCGGGCGCTGCGCTTTTCCAAGTCTAAAAAAATCATTTACGTTACAGTATACGTTTTTTTACAATGTATGTCAATGGAAAACGGATCCAAGTGTTTGTGCCCATGTTGCAAACTTATACATTTGTGTCCGTCAATAAATATATAAACAAACCTATCCAATTAAATTGCAGGGACAAAACAGTGACATCCAATAGAAGACAGCTTGTTAAAAAAATTGGAAAAAAACGGCAAAAACAGATGTTTAACGTCTGCTCCAAACAGTGCACGTTTGCCATATGTTTAACGTATACGTTTTGACGGACAGTCAAATGCAGTGTGCATGTAGCCTAAGGGGCCATTCATACGGCTTATTTTGGGCACGGATTGCAGCCGTATTGCGCGCCGTACTGCGCTGCAATATCGGCTGGAATCCTCCCAGCCATTAACGGTAATCCACAGTTCTCATAGAGAAACTATGAGTTCCGTCTCTCCTATCCGCTTGGTGATGTCACCGGCGGGGAGAACATTGGCACTTTCATTATTCCGGCGGATAACGCGCCCGTAGATAATGAAAGTCTATGGGCCGGCGAGGCAGCTCCCCCCTCCCCGCCCCGCTCCGCCCCTTATCAAGCCGTAATTGCCGGGCCGAAGATTTACAGCTAGAATAAGGCCGTGGAAACACCGACCCTAAGCGACCTCAGAGACTCATTACGTTACTGGTTTCCATTTAACATACCTGCCGGGAAGTATACATCAAATGGACACCACTGATGGATGCCAAACAGTGTCACATTGTAGAAAAAACTTATACAGTACTCTTAACCCCTTGGTGATATTTTCAGATTTTTACTTTTCGTTTTTGTCTCTTCACCTTCCAAGGGCAGAACTTTTTTATTTTTCTATTCACATAGACGAGTGAGGAACAAGATACTTTTTTTTAATGGGACCGTTGATGATATAATGGTAGAGTAGCAAAACAACATATTTGTATGGTAGAACGTAAAAAAAAAAAAAAAAAACTGCACCATTTTTGAGTTCATTTTCTTTTTCATGGAAGTCACTGCTCAGTATCAACGATTCCAACAATACCAAATTTATATAATTTTCATAATATTTTATAACTTTAAATTTTTTATTTATTTATTTTTTTAAAAACTTGGTTTGCATGCCAATTTTCTGAGACCAAAAACTTAGATTTTTCCTCTGTCAGAGCTTTGTTAACTTTTTGCTAGTCAAGTCTTTATTGCTACGAATTTGGAGTGTAAGCTATTTTTTGATACATTTTTATTCCATTTGTTCTTGGATACTGCATTAGATCGGACTTTTACAGATGGTGATTACGTTGAGCTTTTTAATTTTTTCTCTTTTTTTATATGGCACACGGGGAAAAGTTTTTTTTTCTTTTTTACATTTTTGTAGTTTTTTTTTTTTATATCTTTTCACATTAATATTTAATACCTTTAAGGAACTTGAACATGTAATCATCCGATCACTTGTACTTTATATGATGTACTGCAGTATATAGGGATTGGAATCATTTCCTATTACAACTTGCTTATGGCAGGGTATAATAGAAGCACAATCACGGCAGCAACAGAGGCCATCATTAGGTCCCCGGCTGTCATCGCAACCTCACGGCACCCTGCGGCATGGGGGACTACAACAAATTGCAGCCCCATTTTATAATCATTTAGACGCAATGGTTGCGTTTACTGCCTCATCTAAACGGTTAAGTGGCCAGGACCGGAGTAGTCTCCGATCATGGCTGCCAGTGGCAGTTGCTGGCACTCACCGTGTATTTAGCAGGCTCCAATTAAACTGCCTTTATTACCAGCAGCTTCTTTCCGTTGTTTAAATTGTTCAGAAAAGTGCTGCAAGTAAGTAATCAGTAAGGCCATGTCCCCTCGGCACGGGTTTGCGGCCAGCTTTTCAGACGGTTTGCGGTTTTGCGGGCTTCTGTGGAAAACCCGTGCAGCAGTCCCCACTGAAAAACATTGTGCTCGCAAATTCTTCCATCCGGTTTTCGGACGGAATATGTGCATGTCAATGGGAAGGGGGAGGGTGCTCATCGCGGAGAAATGAGGTATTTGTCACGGTATTTGTCCATTGCCGTGTAAACGGGCCCTAAGGCTATGTTCACATGGTGTATTTGCAGGGCGTAATTCCGCCCCGCAATTACGCCGTGTGGACGGGGGCGGGGCGGGAGCGGGGAGTGAGCGGGGGGCCGGCACTTCCGCCGGCCCATAGACAATCAACTGCTACGGCGCGTATACGCCGCTAGAAAGTGACATGTCGGGCGGGAGAGGAGACGTAATCCATAGTTCTCTATGAGAACTGTGGATTACCGTAATGAATGGGCGGTTTTCGGCCCGTAATTGGCGCACTTCGGCGCGTAATTACAGACCGAAATACGGCCCATTTTAAGCCATGTGAACAGCCCTTAAGGGTGCTTTCACACAGTGCGTTTTTGATGCGTTTTTTCAATGCGTTTTTTTGTGCAGGAAGGCACAGCAATTAATGCTGTCCAGTGCTGCCCAAAAAACACGGCAAAAATCACATCAATATCGCATTTTTACCGCAATTTTTGTGCAGCAATGTACAGCATTAGTTGCTTGCCTTCCTGCACAAAAAATGCATTAAAAAAGGCACCAAAAATGCACTGTGTGAAAGCACCCTTACTGTGCTTGAAGTCTTGTCGATACAAACACAGTAATTGATTACTCACTTTCCAAACAGTTTAGATAAGTGCAAAAAACTTGGTGGTAGTAAAGGCAGTTTAATTGGAGCGCAGTTAAAACTGCACCAAAACTGCACTGTGTGAAAGCTCCCTTAATGCCTTAAATGTAGGCTTCCGGTTGCTATAACCCACCTCTCTGCAATCAGGGCAGCATTGTACCGCACTCACTTAGATGCCGTGGGTCAGACAGCAGGGATTGGAATTAACAGCTGCCTTCTGCCGCGTATGGTGCAAGTGAGCCCACGCTATTTTCCCTTAAGATATGTTCACACGGCTTATTGCAGTGTATATAGTATGCGCCGCAATATGCCGTGTGTTGTGGCACCACATACTGATCAGAGCGTGATTCCAAAGCACAGGGGGCTGGCGCCCGGCCGGCCCTATAGACAGCGGCGCATACAATACGATCGGGGAGACGATGCGTAATTCATGGCTCTCTATGAGAAATATGAATTACCGCAATTGCGGCGCGCATTTCATCGCATATAAAGCACAATACGTGGCGAAATGTGTGCCCAAATAAGCAGCTAAACAAGCTCTGTGAACATACCCATAGGCCGAGTTCACACGGCTTATTCACATCGTAATTGTGGGACGGATTTCGCCCAATTACGCCGTGTGCTCGGCAGCGGGGGCGGGGCGGGGCCAGCTTGCCGGCCCCATAGACATTCATTATCCGTGGCGGGTGTACTGCCATGAATAATGTGCATGCCACTTTCTCCCTGCTCGCCGTATTTCGCGGGGAGAAAGGAGACGGAATCCATAGTTCTCTATGAGAGCTGTGAATTACTGTAATGACTGGGACGGACTTCAGCCCGTAATTCGCACACTACGGTGCGAATTACGGGCTGAAATCTGTCACAAAATAAGCCGTGTGAACATTGCCTTAGCGACAATGGGATCATAAGTCCAGTGAGGCTCAGGAGTTAAAGGGGTTGTCTTATGACAGACATTAATGGCATATCGCTAGGATATCTAGAGAACGAGCGCCAAAATCTCTCCGTTTGGTACGAAGAAGTGGTCGGGACCTTCCATTTCAATGGGAGTTCTGAGCATATAGTGAGACAACCCCTTTCATATGCGTTCTCCAATTATGATCCATTCCTGGATTTGGCTTCAAAAACTGCATCTAAAAAGCTGAACATATGAACCCGTCCTCAACGTGAGAGTCTGACAGCATTCAGTCATTTATAAGCCTCACCTGCAGGCGATCTGCTTAAAGTAAGGTAGTTGGAAAGTGACATCTAGTGGTGGATAGGCATGGGAGCAACTAAAACAAAATGTGCTCCTCAGCGAACAGCCTCGTCAGTACAATGAAAGTGTATTTGCCCCCGACCCAAGTAAGAATTTTACTTATTTTAATTTTGCTGCAACCAAACACTCTTTAATACGGCAGCCGACTGTAAACCTCTCTATATAATAAACCACACTACGATGTAACATGCATCCTATGAGGTGGGACGGGGATTTTACCCACTGCAGATATAATCCTAGGATAGTGGGATATTGTGCACCGTTGTTGCTGACATTATCTATTTAGCGTCACAAGAGCACCTATCACCTGATGCGTCAGCCATCTTTCTTATCATGAAAGATCCTTCATTGTGGATTTTTATGTGTATTTGACCCCAACTCCGCCGCCAGGTAACATTGGACATTTAGAAGAGATCCGCGATAAGGCAATGATAGCACTCACATAAGGCCCTTACTTCATTATGGAGGCACCCAGTTTTTTTGTTTTTTTATCAGGTTTTCTATGCACGTTATCATATAAAGGCAGCCCCCTTACATAGTAGCGCTTTTCTTTTTTTTTTTTTTACATTCCTACCGCCTCGCCCTGGGAACCTCCATCTTCAGGCTGGTACAACAGCTGTTCCTCACGCCACTCTGGTCTTTGTCTGCCGGCCCTGGAAAGGTAGGTCTGTTCTTACTGTTTCCGGTCCCCAATTATAGCACTGTACTGTATCAGCACCCCTACAATAAGTACATGTGTGGCATGCTGGCATTTTGTACTGTGGAACTACAATGCCAGACAGTCTAATTAGTTTTATGTGTTTAACATGGCCCGGGGCATGCTGGCACTTTAGTTACTGTTCCCAGTCTATTACCATGGAACACAAGTGCCACATACCAACCCCAAGTCTAAATGTAAGGTCCTGATTATAATATTTTTAAAAATATGCTCTGTGACATGCGGCACTTTGTAGTTCATTTCCACATAGCAAAAAAATTTGCTGTGGGAAATACAACTCCAGCATACCACCATGTCTGATTAGTAAATGTGTTTAAGATGTGCTACGGTGGCATGCTGGCACTTGTAGTTTCAAGTGTCAGCATACCATACACATACTAAGTGTATGGGTGCTGATTATAATATGTTTAACATATGCTGTTCCACAGTAGCTATTAGCTGTGCAACTACAAGTGCCAGCCCACCACACACGTACTAATTGTATGGGTGCTGATTAAAATATGTGTTTAACATATGCTGCTGTGGCATGCTGACACTTGTAGTTCCATGTTCCACAGTAGCTGGTAGCTGTGGAACTACACCTGCCAGAATACCACACATGTGCTGATTAGTAAATGTGTTTAAGATGTGCTACGGTGGCATGCTGGCACTTGTAGTTTCATGTTATATTAGCTGTGGAACTACAAGTGCCAACATGCCGCAGCAGCACATAAGCGACAGAAAGTGAAGTGCAATCTGCTAAACAGTGGCACAGACAACAAAGCAAATGTAAATGGTGTGTTAACCCTTTCCTGCACTTAAAACTGCTTAAACCGTTTTTTGTTGTCGTGACATTTAATAAATATACCTGTTCTGACTTACATACAAATTCAACTTAAAAACGAACCTATAGTCCCTATCCCGTTCGTAACTTGGGTACTGCCTGTGTATAAATAAAGCTTTAACCTCCAATTATTGGAGGGACAGACCCTATTTTTTTTAACCAGGCGCCGGCACCCTCCGGCACTGTAACCGGCGGGGGTAAGCCACGATCCTGCCAAGTCCCTTACAGGCACCATGATCTACTCATACGTCAGTAACCGTACGGCGGTTTTTGGCACGGGATTTCGATAAGAATCATGGTCGGTTTTCGGATTTCCAGCCGGCGGAAGCTACAACGTGCTTTTGGATTTCAAAACCGACAGCAAGAAGTCACTGCTGAAGTCTAAGGATTTTTTATTGCAGTCTATGGGGCGCTAGTTATAGTTGGATTTTCGGCAGATTCTAAATACAGAATCCGCAAAAAATTCGACCAAAAACCAGTTCTGTGTAGACCTAGCCTTATACGTGTGTATCAGTCATTAAAATACAAACAAACCTACCTGATGAAATTGCGAGGAAAAACGGTGACAGCAAATAGAAAAGCTAGTTAAAAAAAAAAAAAAAAAAAGGATGAAAAATTTTCTGCAAAAAACAAGTGCCTTCTCTTAATTTATTAGCTACAATTTATAAAAATATTTAAAGGGGGTTGTCTCACTACAAGACCCTATTTTTTATGTTTAAAGATTTTTTGCAAAAACAAAGTCAATTTGCAATAGTGTCCATTAACAGGTCCCCCTTTTCCCTAGATATCCCCTCTTGTAGGGGTTTGCATACGACCAGGGGCGTAGCTAGATTCAGGGGCCCGGGTGCAAAACCCCCACTGGGGGCCCCCCCTCCCACAAAATAGGTCCCCATAGGCAGGTATATAGATAGTACAGCCCCCACAGGCGGGTTTATATATATAGAAGGTACAAGCGGTATATGTAGGTACAGGCAGCAAAAGGCAGGTAGATAGTGAGGTACAGGCAGGTAGATAGGGGTACAGGCAGGTGGGTAGATAGGAGGTAAGGCAGGCAGGTATTAGTGAGGTAACGGGAGGGGGGTAATAGTGGTACAGGCAGGCAGGTAGATAGTGTGGTACAGGCAGGCGGGTTTGATGTGGTTGGTACAGGCAGGCAGGTAATATGTGGTACAGGCGGGGCAGTAGATAGTGTGGTAAGGCGGCGGTAGATATAGGCCGGGCAGGCAGGTGATAGTGGGGTACAGGCGGGCAAAATATTTGGTCGGCGGGCAGGTAGATAGTTGGTCAGGCAGGCAGGAAAATAGTGTGGTACGGGGCAGGCAGGTAGATATGGGGTACAGGGGGGCAGGTAGTTTTGGGGGCGGCCCAGGCGGGTAGATAGTGTGGTACAGGAGGCAGGTAGTTTAAAGGTGGTGGCAGGCAGGGGCAGGTAGATAGTGTGGTAAGGCAAAAGGGGCAGGGTAAAGTGGGGGGGCAGGGGAGCAGGTAAAAATAAGGGTGTGGTTGGGAAAGGGGCAGTAGAAGTGAGGGTACAGGCGGGAAAGGAGGTACAGGCAGGCAAAGGGTAAAAGTGAGGTACAGGCGGGGGTAGGGTTATAAGTGATTTTTTTAAAAAGGCAGGCGGGGTAAAAGTGAGGTACAGGCAGGCAGGTAAAGGGGGTACAGCAGGCAGGTATAAGTGGGGTCGGCAGGCAGGTATAAGGAGGGTACAGCAGGCAGGTATGTAGTGAGGAAAGGGGGCAGGGCAGGTATAAGGGGGGGGTACAGGCGGGCAAAAATAAAATGTGGTACGGAGGCAGGTATTAGTGGGTCCCCAGGCAGGTTTAATAATGAAGACAGGCAGGCAGGTATATATGGGGGTAAGGCAGGCGGGGTATATAGGGGGGTTACGGGCAGGCAGGTAATAGTGGGTACAGGCGGCATTTTTAGGGGGGTACAGGCAGGAGGTTAGGTGGGTACAGGCGGGCAGGTAATTGTGGTAACGGGGAGGCAGGATATGTAGGTGGGCAGCAGGTATAATAGTGGGTACAAAAGCAGGCAGGATGTTAGTTTAGGGGGACAGGCCAGGCGGGTTTATTTTATTTTTGAGGTTTACAGGCAGGCAGGTATATAGTGAGGTCAGGCAGGGTTTTATAGTGGGGGGGTACGGCGGGGGGGAAAGGTTTTTTTATATAGGAGTACGGCAGGCAGGTATATAGTGAGGCCAGGAGGCGGGTTTAATTAGTAGTGAAAAGGCAGGTATTTAGTAAAAAGGCAGGCAGGTATGTAGAGGTACAGGCAGGCAGGTAATAGTGGGGTACGGGCGGGGCGGGTATATAGTGGGTCCGGCAGGCAGGTTATAGTGTGGTGCAGGCAGCAGGTTTTTAAATGGGGTGCAGGCAGGCAGGTATAGTGTGGTCGGGCAGGAGGTAAAGTTTACGGGCAGGCGGGTAATAGGTGGGAAAAGGCAGGCGGGTATATTGGGGTACAGGCAGGAGGTAATAGTGTGGTACAGGCAGGGGGATTAGTGAGGTACAGGCAGGCGGTTATAGGTTTACAGGCAGTTAGCAGAAATTAAAAAACTAAACTTACCTTAATTCCCGGCTGTACCCACCCGATTGCCCCGCGGGTGCAGGCGGCGGTGATCCAGCCCTTTAACAGTGAACCGGGGTCGCGATGAATCATTCATCCCGCTGGGGTCCCCTCGGCCGCACAGTCTCATAGGCTGTGCGGCCAGGGGGCTCCCTCGTGACGCCGCCAGCCCGGGACGCTCCTGGGGCCGCACAGCCTATGACACTGGCGGCCGGGGGAGGCAGCCCCGATGAGATGATCCATCGGCCGGCCCTTCCCCTGTACTAAGCACCCGGGTATCGGGGGATGCCCCCGCTAGCTTAACCCCCCCTGCACCGCGCGGGCGGCAACCCGTGCTTAGCGGGCTCTATGTGAGCCCGATGCGCGGTGCTGCGGGGGCGCCGGGCCCTCTTGGCCGGGGGCCGCGGGCCCTCTTGGGCCCCCCCGGGGCCCCGGCGCAATTTGCGACCGGGTCGGCCCCCCTTGAAATAGCACGCACAACTTGTCAATCCCCTTTTGGCTCCAGCGGGGGCGTAACTACGGGGGGAGCAGAAAGCTCCCCCGGTAGTGCGGCTCCTGCACCCGCTGGCAGTGAACATAACCGTTCACTGACGCGGAGCTGCGGGGCCCGGCGCATACCGCCCGAAACCCGGGGCCCCCGGCCGAGCGCTCAACCAGGACCCCCCGGCTGCTAGGCGCAGGGGCCGGCCCACAGGCGGGGTGGGCTGCGCGTGATGTATATCATCGTGCAGCCCGCCCGAGCTGCGAAGGACAGGAGCTGGTGAGTAAGTGCTTTTTTATTTCATTTTTTTTTAATATTTTAAAGAATCCCGATTGCCTGCCTTATAAGCCCTACCTGCCTTTATATAGCCCTGCCCCCCTGTAAATACCCCCCGCCTGCCATTTTTTGCTCATTTCGGTGGTATAATCAAGTCCCTATGTATATGTTATTGTAATGTTGGTCTTGGTATAGTGGGGTTTGATTTGGGGAGGGGATGATGGTGAATGTATGGGAGGTATTTTCCCCTTATCTACATTATCGAACTGCATGTTCTGGTAAATGTTCGTGGTCGGGGAGGCAGGTGAGGGGGGGGCCTGGGGGCTCCATCCAAAAGTTTGCTATGGGCCCCGGGGTTCCTATTACGCCCTGGCTGCCAAGCAAGCTTGCTTTGCCACGCCTGTTTAATCCTCTGATAGCTGCCAGCACTGGTTGCTTAGCTACAACCGGTTCTACTGTACCTATAGAAGCCCGTAAACACACTCCTGAATTCAAAGTGAAACCAAGAAAAAAAAGGACTGGAGTAAGATGAACAAAGAGGGGACAACCCCTTTAATGAAATGTTGCAGTTTGGACTATAAAAATGTCTATATTTGGACAATATTGGACTAATTTGTAAGGGGTGTCCTGGGACCCGGCCACTCCCGGCTGCCTATCTGGTCAACCAAGAAGAAAGGCTATGTTCACACGGCATTTTTGGATACGACTTCGGGTCCGTGTCAGATCCGAAAATCGCATCCAAAATCGCAGCGTCGATCGGATACAACACATATCCAACACGCAGCTGCGTGTTTGGATCCATGTTGGATGCAGTGGGATGGCACCCTATCATTTATTATAGGGCTCCTGCTGCGTCTCTCGAAAGACTGATCCGACAGACACGCAGTGTAAAGGGCCGATAGGGGTTTTTAATTGGAGCAGTGAAATTTAACCTACTCATTGTCAGTGTTGTTTGGGTCTGTTCACACGGGGAAAATTTGGCGCCTTTTTCGCCGCATATTTGTGCTCTAAAAAGGGAAGAGTAGCCGAATTACCGTAATCCAAGCTCTCATGGAACTATGGATTACGCCTCCTCCCCCCCTACTACGTCGTTTGTATGCGCGGGGAGATAAGTGACAGTCAATTATCGCGGGCAAATACGCACCGCGAGAAATGAC
The DNA here is from genome assembly GCA_025379985.1 of Phyllomedusa bahiana. Taxonomy (NCBI): domain Eukaryota; kingdom Metazoa; phylum Chordata; class Amphibia; order Anura; family Hylidae; genus Phyllomedusa; species Phyllomedusa bahiana. Next base: position 64,270 of record JAODAL010008852.1, on the reverse strand, counting down.
TGTCAAGGGGCGGGGGTTGGGCCGCCCCCATGGGGGGGAGAAAACCGGCGGTATTAGAAAAAAATTTCCCGAAACACACAAGTATTTGTGGTGCTATGAACGCGCCGCGTACAGTGTGAACATACCCTTTTGGGGTTTCCTTTTAGAGGCCCAAACACCACCAAAAGGTTTTTTCACATAGACCCAAAACAAAACCAAGGCTGGTGCCATTGCGTTATTTTGAATGTATTGGGGCCCGTTTGACTGAGGGGGAAACGGATCTAAAGTTTAAATTGACCAGTAGGTGGACAGATGTGCAATTTCATTGACAAAGCGTCCGTTTTACACTTTCCATCATATATGTTTTCTTTTAAGGGGTGAAGGCACACCCAAAGCTGCGCTTTTTAAAGTTGGAAAAAAAACGTGTGCGTTACAGTATAGTTATTTTACAATGTATGTCAATGGATTCTAGTGTTTGGGCCCATGTTGCAAACGTATTCGTTTGTGTCCGTCATAAAATCTATAAACAAGAAACCAATCAAATAGCAAGGAAAAAGGGTGACAGCCAAAAAAGGGGGTTTAAAAAAAAAAAAAAAAAAAAAAAAATGTCAAACTTGCCAAAAAAGTGATTTTGGCAACGTTTAAATGTATACGTTTTTAACGTTGGTCAAACCCAGTGTGCATACCCTTAGCAGGAAAAATCATGTGCCCCTTGGGGCCCTGAAATTTTGGGAGCTGTTGGGTATGTTCACACAGCTTTTTTGGTCTGTTTTGGGATAAATTTGGATCAAAAATGCGCAGCAGTCGCATGTGAAAGAATCCACGTACCCAAAATGCACTGCGTGATTAGATGGTTTTGGCGCAGCGGATTGCACCTATCATTTTAAATAGGGCTCCTGCTACACTTTCGAAAAAGAATTGAATGAAATTTTTGGGAAAATCAAAAGACGCAGTGGACCGCTTTGGTGACATCTGGGGACCCGAGCGTATTTCATTTTAAAAAGAAATGTAAATGACATTGCTTTTTTTTAGCTGCTTTTGGATCCGTTCAGGTCTGACGACGGTTTCCAAACAGTTTAAAGCGTATGAAACAGGAAAAAAAACACCGTGTAACATACCCTTATGAAGTAGGGTTCCTGATTCCCCCCGGGAAAAGGGGGCGTGGGAAGTAATATGGTCTTCTCTTCTTTTTTTTGTCAATTTTTTCTATCATTGTTTATAAAAGAAAAAAAAAAATTCGGAAGGTGGAATGACAAAAAAAGACATCATTCTGGAGTTGGGTATTTTTTTTTTATCGGTGAAAACCATCGGGAAAAAAAAACATGATATTGTGTTAGATTGGACTTTTATGGATGTGGTGATATCAGTTATGTACATTTTTAACTGTTTTTTTTTTAATTCGATAAATAGGAAAAAGTTTTTTGATTTTTTTTTTTTTTCACTTTTTTTGATTTTAAACACTACTTAGGCTTGGGGACACTGTTTTTTACAACCAAAACTTTATTTTAAACAATTTTTAAAAACTATCCAAATCATTTTTTAAAAAAATTATTTTTTTTTTTTTCTTAACAGTTTTCTATTGGATCCCCCCATTTTTTTCCCAGGGAAATTTTGATTGGGTGGTTTGTTTAATTTTTATGTATAAAAAAAGGGGACATACCTAGATATTTTTTCCCAATGACTACAGTTTAAAAAAAATGTATATGGGGCGGGACCAAGCAGTTCGAACTTCTTCCCCAAAAGAGGCCCCGCATCCTGCCCCGGCACTGAGAGATGGACAGATGGGTTTCAATTTTCAATACTGCATATTTGCAAATTTTCCCTTTCTTTGATTATACCCTTTTTCTGGGGCGGAATGTCTCCATTGAGCCGGAACCCCGTTTTGGGGTGTTCTGCCCCTTTTTTTCTTTTATAGGTGGTTTTCTTTTTCTTCCTAATCCTATTTTTGTTTTTTTTTGCTGGCTGTAATGTTGGGGTGGGGGGGTTATGGGCGGCGGACACACCCGCGGGGTGGGCCGTGCCCCCATTCCCGTCCCGGCCCTGTTTGCAGTTCTGGGCTTCCTGGGGCTCCTCCAATTTGTTTTTGTTCGTTGTAAATGCAATTTTTAAAATTTGGGGTTTTTGGGTCCTCATGCCCCTGGGATCACGGGCCTTTTTCTGTAGCATCTGGCCCAGCATTCTTTTCTGCCTTTTTTGGGGGCTTTGGCCTGAATTTGTCGGACTTTTTTCTTGGGTTACTGTTTATTGTTTCCCTTGTTTTCACCCTTGCCCTAGGTCTTGTGGTCACAAACCGTTCCCTTTTTCCGGGTTAAAACCCTATGATGTATGTTGTTTTTCCCCTGATGGTTAAAACATCAAAAATAACCCCTTAAATGTTAAGGTTTTAATTTTCCCCGAAAAACGTCACAATTCCTCTCCCATTCCAAAAAGGCAACGGACGCATATCCTTGTATACAGGAAGCATCCTTGCATGGGCCACCCCGGTTTTCGTAATAGAATTTCCTCCGGTACCAGAGCAGCAACTCGGGGGCAAAAACAAAAGGGGTTGCATCTCCTTAAAATCTTTTCCGGTTCAGGTTCGGGTTTCCCTTTCCCAGCCCCAGGGCCGTTTCTTGTTTTCTAAAAGCAACATCAGGGTCGGATTAACGTTTGCTAATATCTTGCCCAACATGGCTTTCCCCCTTCTTTTACTAACACTTAGATGCTCTCACCTGTTTCGTTAAAAGGTCGTTGTCCTTTTTTTCTTTTTTTTTTTTTTTTTTTTTTTGTTTTTAATCCCACCCCTTAAAAATTTCGGTGGGCCTCCCAGTTCCCCCGTGCTTTAAAACGGATCCCAATTTTCCCCACGACATCAACTAGGGGGACGTTTGGGGCTACCCCCCGGGGTGAGGGGACTACCTTTCTTCTCTTTACCCACATAAGTCATTAGCCGGATAGATTACATTTTTCCCCGCCACCCCCTGCTACCAAGTTTTCCCAGCATTTCGATAAAATATTAACTCGGACCAGCCCCAGTGCATTGTGATTTCTCCTCCCCCCGCGCCCCAAAAGCCCTTTTCCTGGAGGCCATGATCCCTCCTGTCCCCACCCTTGCTTACGGGCCTGAAAGCACCCCGTTTCATCTGACGCATGCTTTAGACGCTACCTCCCCCCAACTTAAATGGGGGGCTTAAAGTGTGTAGAGTGTTCTTATCAAGCACGGGGGCCAGGCTTAAGAGGGGAAAAGCCCCCTAAACTTAATTCCCTTATGAAACGCCTGAAAACCGGATCGCTTTACAAGTCCTCGGGACGGGGGTCGGGGTTTTTGGGACCTGACCTTCTGCCAGAAATTTTGCAGCTGATGGGGCACAAAAGAAGCCTATGAAGATTGCCGCTAGCTCCCCTTCTTTCCGGAGCAAAAAACCGGGGAGGTTGGGGTGTGCTTAGGGATAAAAGGGTCCCTGTTTGTTCCCTTTCCTTAATTCCCCAAATGGGGGGTTTGGTTATCTCACTAGCGACATCCCGAAAGAAATTTCCCCCGTTTTATACGGGGTGTACAACCTTCCCCCCCCGGAGGGGGCTATACACAAAGGGACTTCGGGGGCATTGAATAGGACCTCTCTAACACCGCCCTTTCCCCTTTGGTCCCCAGTCCCCCGCCTCGTTGGAGGAGCCCTTTTTCTTGAGGGAAATTGGGAAGAGCAATCTCCTCCCTTCCCTTTGGGGAAAACCCGGGCCGGCGGCTACACGCCATTTTTTTACAAAAAAGATCGAAAAATTGAAGGGCCCCCTTTTTGAAATTTCAATACGGGTCCCAGGGGGCCATCGACCCCGCCTTTCCCAAAAGGGTATACAAGTGATCCAAAAAAAAAGGGCGGTAAAATCCCCCACTTGTCGAGTACCGCCCTATTCCCCATTACACAGACGCTAAGCTGTTTGCTAAGCTGAAAAGCTCTGAGGGGTTAGCCCCTCCCGGACCACCATACACCCGGGCCAGGTGGGATTTGTCCCTCCAAAGGGGGCAGGGACAAAACCCTCAAGACTTTACCCCTTTCCACCTGTCCATTTCCCCTAAGTTGTCCAGGTGTTTTTGCACTCGATGCCGAAAAGGCTTTGATCGGTGGATTGGGGGCTTTCTTGAGGGGGTTTTTTTGGGCTTTGGGCCTGGGGCCGGTTTTGCTAGCCGTATCTTGGCTCTTATCCTCTCCCCGGGCGCAGATTCTGTAAAGGCATGCTTTCTTCCCCCTTCGTTTAGGTAAAGGTACCCGGGAGGGGTGTCCTTTATCTCCCCCACTCTATTTTCCTGTGATGGAGCACTCTGCGGGCTTTGAGGGCGGGAGGAAGCGGTCAGGGGTTTTTTATGGCCGCCATCAATCAAATGCTCGGCATTTTGCTGACGCTTGTGCCTACCCCACGACCCATATCCTCGGCCGGGGGGGGGGCTTAGAGTTTTACAGCAATTGGGGTCTTTAGTCAACATAAAAATCAAAAAGACCCAAAAATGTGGCCCCTTTGCGTAAACGTCCCTGGGAGATGCTCAGGGAATTTAGGTTTACTTTTCCCCACTCCTGGTACTTCGTCCCCCAAATTTTGGGGGTACACATTCCGGCTAATTTAATAAGACTTATGAGCTCAATTTGCCTATGTTAGAGACCATTTGGGCCCGGGGCCCGTTGAAGTGGGGGCAGGAAGGGCTTAGTTGGATTGGGGGCTAAATTACTAAAGATGAATGTCCTTTCCCCGTTTCATTCCTCTTTTAGGCCCTTCTGTCCTGTTTCCACGCCCCTTTTTGATGGTTTGGTAAGATGACCCCAGATTTGTTTGGGCTAAAAGCACCCAGGGTAGCGTATTTCTTACCCAACCAAAAACAGAAGGGGGGCTAGCTCTTCCGACTTTAGTGCCAATATCTAGTGGGGTTTTGACCCGGGGCCCCTTTGACTCATTCCGTGAAGCGTCCGTGAAAATGTGGGGTTTAAACTTGAATCCCCTGTTCGAGGCCCCCGGGGGCCGGCTGCCTTGGTTGCCGGTCCGCATTTTACGAAAAAGCCCTCTCCCCGGGGACCGATGGTAACCCGTATCCGTCTCAGTTGTAGAAAAAATGCACTAAGATGACTTTACTCCCACCAGGGGTCCCCGTAGCCGCTGCAGGTAACCCTGCCCCGATAGGTTTCCCCAAACCCTTTCTTGGTACCCAGGGCGGTGGCCCCAACCTCCGGTGTTTGGGGGTGTTTTTCCCCGAACCTTCATTAATTTTTTACGGATTGACGGGGGGCTGCCCGGGGACGAACTTTCAGGTTAATTTTATCACTTCGCAGTTTTTTATTTGCAGTAGGTTCCCATTTGCCTTTCCCGACTTTAACCCCCTTTTGGGGGGGGGTTTTCGAGACCCCGGTAGGGGAAACCTTTGTCAAAATCTTGGGTTTTGCAGGGGTCCTCAGGGGGACTACCCCTTCCGGGGCTGGGGGAGGAGTTGGGTAGGATATTGCCCGGGCGAAAGGGGGGGTTCTTTCTAGCACACAACTCTGTTTCGGTCAAAAACTAGGAATTAAATTATAAAATTATCACACATTGGTACAGGGTCCGTCTTCTCCCCTCCCCCATACCCCGGGGGGTCTAACTTATGCTGGGGATGTCAGACCCAGGTTGGGACAAGTCCCATATCTGGTGGAGCGCCGAATTACAACCCCTTTGGGGGGGGGGTGTTGGACCCCATCGATTGATTCGGAATTAAATTCCTAAAGACCCGCGGCCTGCTTTCCCTTCCCGACCCCCTCTCCCACCCCCGTTCTTTGGACTCATTTAATCTCCTTCCCAATTCTGGGTGCGAAATGGGGATCTTCGCCTGTGGTTGTCTGGGAGCGCCATTCTCCCGTGGCTACAGGAGGTCCATCCCCGAGTGCATGGGGAGCTCCGAAATGTCTCTCCCAGGCATCCCTTAGACACCTGCGGCCCGGGAGGATGGCTTTTTTTTGCCAAACCCATACTTACCGCCCTTTCATTTATGGGTCCAGGGCGCTTGTCTGCTTGTTAGATGTCCCCCGCCCCGTGTGGATGATTTGTTTAGGACCACCGGGCCGCCCCCCTCTTCTTCCCCCTTTTTCCCCCAAATTTGTTTATAGTGTTTTGTTAAGGTTTTTCAGATGGTAATGGAAAATTTTCTCACCCCTTTTCGTTGACACCTGGCGGATAGTCTCTGGGGATCTCGGTCACTCATCTTTCTAAAGATACAGTCTTTTTTTTGTTTTACGATATCCTGACCGATGAAAGACCGACCCGCTAATTTTGATATGATTTTACATCAATGGTTCTTTTATTTTGTTAAAATTGCTTTTCTGTTTTTTCCATAATGTGTCCCGGAATATTGTTCACCTGATGTAACTTTTGGGGAAACCTTTTTTTTATTTAAAAAAGTTTTGGAATATGAAAAAAAAAAATGTATACTGTAACATATACGTTTTTGTTTAACTTGAAAAAGCACAGCGCCCTGTTAAAATGTAACACCTACAAGAGTCAATGAACATGTTAAGGCTCAGTGCATAGTGCATTATTTTGAACGTATTTCCGATCCGTTATGACGGAAGGGAGAACTGATGCGTTAACATATTCATTGACTCATGTAGGTGGACGGATGTTTAACGTGCATTGGCATAGTGTCCGTTTTTATACTTTCAGTCAAATATGTGTTTAATTTTAATGGGTGGCAGATGCAGGGCGCTGCGCTTTTTCATGTTTAAAAAAAGTATACGTTACAGTATACTTTTTTTTACAATGTATGTCAATGGAAAACGAATCCTAGTGTTTGTGTCCATGTTGCAAACATATATGTTTGTATCCGTTATCAAATATATAAACAAACCTACCCAATCAAATTGCACAGAAAAACAGGTGACAGCCAATAGAAAAGCTAGTAAAAAAAAGTAGAAAAAAAACCGATGTGAAATGTCTGCTCAAAACAGTGCACATTTGGCATATGTTTAACCTATATGTTATAATGTATAAGTTTTGTCGTATGGTGGAACGCAGTATGCACTCGGCCTAAGGCTCAGTGCACACTTATTTTGAACAGATGATGGATCCGTTATGACGGAAGGGAGAATGGGTGCGTTAACGTGTTCATTGACTAATACAGGTGGACTGATATGCAACATGTAATGATATATTGTCCGTTTTTACACTTTCTGTCAAATACGTGTTTAATTTTAACGGGTGGAATACGCAGGGCGCTGCGCTTTTTCAGGTTTAGAAAAAGTATACATTACAGTATATGTTTTTTTACAATGTATGTCAATGGAAAACGAATCCTAGTGTTTGTGCTCATGTTGAAACGTATACATTTGTGTTCGTCATAAAATATATAAACAAAGCTACCCAATCAAATTGCAGAGAAAAACGGGTGACGGCCAATAGAACAGCTAGGAAAAAAAGAGAAAAAAATGGATGCCATACGTTTGCTTAAAACAGTGCATATTTGGCATACGTTTAACTTATACATTATAACGGATGGTCAAACGCAGTGTGCACCTAACCTTAGCAGTGAACGATCATCGTGACCTCTCGAGCCTGTAATTAGCTGGAGTTGTTACATGAACGCTGCACATCTGGCATGCATTTACTATATATGTTATTACTTATACGTTTTGACGTATGGTCAAACGCGTACATTTTTCCATGCCTCACAAAACCAGATAATGGATCCATCATCCGTTCAAAATAACGTAGTATGCACTAAGCCTCAGGCAGCCTCCATGTGCTGCAGTACAAGCTAAGTGTGGTGGACTTGGGTTCCGAAGCAAATACAAAATTCCGCCATGAGGAGATCATATGATGCAAGTCCTGACCACACTGAGAGTAAGTGATTGCATTGGGCCCCAGGCACCCCTGTCTGACAGTGACACTAGAGATCCTACCAGTGGATTCTTGGGGCCCATCAGTGAAGTAGGTTCTTGGACCCCACCAGTGGATTCTTGGGGCCCATCAGTGAAGTAGTCTTGGTCCCAGTGGATTCTTGGGGCCCATCAGTGAAGTAGGTTCTTGGACCCCACCAGTGGATTCTTGGGGCCCATCAGTGAAGTAGGTTCTTGGATCCCACCAGTGGATTCTTGGGGCCCATCAGTGAAGTAGGTTCTTGGATCCCACCAGTGGAGTTGATCCTCAGATGACCTCTGTGATGGCTCATTGGTTGCGGACGTTCCATATAGTTTTTGTTGTTACCAATTTGAATTACGTGCAACTTTTCTATCACTTTTTATTACAGGAGACAGGATAACAAAAAAAAACCCATAATTCTGCCATTGGGTATTTCAATATTTTGATGGCGTACACCATGCAGTATAAATAACATTGTATCATATTAGATTGGACTTTTATGGATAGAAGATAAAAGGGAATTTTATTTTTTTTTCCACTTTTCTATATTTTAAACCCTTCATGCAGTCATTTTTAGCTTCCCTCCCCCAGAAGGCTTGAGCATTTGATTGCTTGGTTGTTTGTATTATATTACTGAAGTGTAAAGGCATTTCATTCATCTCCTGTTGCACCCTGCAAACCTTCCAGAGGTGGAGTTGTCTCCGATTCCGGCTGCTGACGGCAGGTGTGGGATATAATTAACAGCCAGCAGCCGCCAGGTATGGAGTGCTTTCATGCAAAACAAATATACAGCTCACCTGTGAACATTGCAACGGCGCAATGGCTCTGGCGATCTCTCACCGACCACTCAATAAGGGTATGTTCACACGGCGTGTTTTACTCCGTGTTACTTACGCTTTTAGCTGTGTGTTTGGATCCGTCTGTCGGACCCCAAACATGCAGCTAAGGGTATGTTCACACGGCTTATTTTCGTGCGTATTTTGCTTAAAACGCGGCAAAATGCGCGCCACAATTACGGAAATTAATAGCTAATAATAATCTTTATTTATATAGCACCAACATATTCTGCAGCACTTTATAATTTAGAGAGTATAAGTACAGACATTACACATTAAAAGTACTTACAGATGAGACACAAGGTGTGGGGACCCTGCTCGCGAGAGCTTACAATCTATGAGGGTGCTTGGGGGGAGATGAAGGGTGAGAAGTGCTCAGTTTACAATGGTCCAGCCATGTTACATAAATACATACCTCCCAACTGTCCCTATTTTGGAGGGACAGTCCCTATTTTTGACCCTTGTCCCTCTTAGCTCTATAAATGTCCCTTTTTTCATTTAGAACACAGATTTGCATCAATAAACTGACTGCGTTGCTTTAAAAAGTATCTGATTGCTTCCTCGCTGTATATTACATAACAACTTAATATTTTATCATCGGATATAAAGCAATCCTGAAAATGTCTCCCTTTTTGCCAGTTGGCATCCATGTGTGGGGGCGTGGTTAGAGGCGTGTCTTGGTGTGATGTCATGTTTTGGGTGTGGTTAGAGGCATGGCCTGATGTGTCCCTCTTTGCACTCTTTAAAAGTTGGGAGGTATGTAAATAGGAGGTGGTTTACATAAAAGTTGGGTAAACCTGCTACCCATACAGTACATCTATATACAGATAAGTGCCTGTGAGTGCCCAAGTGTAGGGAGTGACAGATGTGTGTGTGATAGCAGGTGGGGGTTAGTAATTAGGGATCTTGGTGGGCCAGACTGAGCAGATGTGTTCTTAGGGCCCTCTTAAAACTATGAGGGTTGTGAATGTGCCTGATCGCCCGCGGTAGCATGTTCCAGAGAACTGGTGAAGCACATGTGAAGTCTTGGAGACGGGCATGGGAGGTTCGGAAGATTGAGGAATGTAATCGGATATCATCAGCAGAGCGGGTAGGGAGGTAGACAGAAATGAGGGTGGAGATGTAGAGGGGTGCAGCGCTGTGGAGAGCTTTATAGAGATCATATTGTAAGCGTGGGAGGAGAATTGACATGTCAATTGTTAGCAGCGATTACGCTGACAATGCATGACAATGTGGCCAGCACCCGGTCGCCCACCCTGTGCTTTGGAGTTGCACGCTGATCAGTGCGTGGTTCCATAACACTCGGCATATTGTGGCATGTGCTATACGCGCCGTAATAGGCCGTGTGCACATATCCTAACAAATAGCTGTGTGATTTACATTGCTTTTAATATGAAACACGCATCGCTGTTCACATGAGTGATCGCCAATGCGTGTCTCACTGCGTCTTTCGGATCCATTACAAGAATTGACATGTCAAATTTTGGTCCGAAAGACTCAGCAGGAGCCCTATCTAAAATGATAGGGTGCGATCCTGCTGCAGCCAAACATATAGCTGCATGTTGGATCCGATTGACACAGCGTTTTGGGATGCGATTTTTGGATCAAACACTGATCCGAAAATGTATCCCAAAACGCTGTGTGAACAACCCCTAACAGCACTGTAGAACAAAGGCAAATATAAGGCTCAGTGCACACTGTGCTTATTTTGAACGGATGACGGATCCGCTCTGATGTTAATGTATGCATCGACTCATAGAGGTGGACGGATGTGCAACGTGCATTGACATAGTGTCTGTTTTTGCACTTTCCGTGAAATATGTATTTCATTTTAACAGGTGGAGAAGGCCGGGTGCTGCGCTTTTTCAAGTTTAAAAAAAAGTATACCATACAGTATACTTTTTTTTTTTTTACAATGTATGTCAATGGAAAACGGATCCGAGTATTCGTTTGTATCCGTCATAAAATATATAAACAAAGCTACCCAATCAAATTGCAGAGAAAAACGGCTGACGGCCAATAGAAAAGCTAGTAAAAAAAATAAAAATAAAAATAGAAAGAAACGGATGACAAACGCAGTGTGCACCTAGCCTAAACCGGCACTCAATGGCAAAGGTTTGCAGTTTAAAAAAAAATGTAGCAGCAACGCATGTATTAGAAAAATTCAATAAAATCACATGATATCCAGCAGCACAAAAAGATATGCACAGAAACGCAATAAACCACTGATGTGTTTTAGATAAAGATCCTTAGTCATAGCCATGGAGTGGGTTCAGCATGTCAGTCCGCACACGGGGTATTTTCGCCGCCATGTATCTGCGCTTTAATACGGGCGAGATGTGCGCCAAAATTACGGTAATCCATAGTTCTCATAGAGAATGTATTCTCATAGAGAACATATTGTACACGCGGGGAGATAAGTGACATGAGTAATGCATGTCTATGGGCCGGCGGGCTGCTGGCCCCCCCCCCCCGCACCTCGAAAGTACGCGCCGCAATACATCGTGTGCAGGGCGTAACTAGAGAAGCCAGGGCCCCAAAGCAAACTTTTGGACAGGGCTATAGGGGCCCTTGGGTTTAGGGTTAGGTAGCTAAAGGGGCCCCAAAAAATAGACAGGCGGGCTCGGGAAAGTTTTAATAGGTGGGAAAGCTTTAGGGGGTTTTTAAATAGGTAGACAGCTTACGGGGGCTATGGGCTATTCAGGCAGGCAGACAGGTATTAGGCAGGCTTTGGGGGGTTTTAAATAGGCAGGTGGGGGGGTATGTAGAGGCTGGGGGGGGTTTAGGCAGGTTGGGGGGGGGTAGTAGGCAGGCGGGGGGGTATGTAAAGGCTTGGGGGGGCTATGTGGCAGGCTTGGGGCTTTGTAGCAGGTTGGGGGGTTTTAAAAAGCAGGTTAGGGGTATATAGACAGGCAGGGGGGTATAAGGCTGCAGGGGAGTTTTATGGCAGGCTTAGGGGTATATAGGCAGTCTGGGGGATATACAGGCAGTCTGGGGGGTATATAGGCAGTCTTAGGGGGGTATACAGGCAGTCTTAGGGGGGTATAAGGCAGGTTAGGGTTAAGGGCAGGTTTAGGGGCAGGTAAGATAAGAAACCCCTTATTTAAAACCTGGTCCACTTGATGTGAGGCCCCTGCGTGCCCCCACGTGTCACAAAGAGCCCGGCAGGGGAAGTAAAGCGGATTTTCGCTTGCTTCTTGGGCAGCATTGCCTCTAAACGCTCGGGCGGGGGGCCGGGGCGTTAGGGGGGGGTTTCGGGCCCTCACTCCCCGCCCGCCGAGGGAATTTTTGTTATGCGGGGGGCCCAGGGGTGGCATTACCGGGGTAGGGACCGCTTTTTTAGCAGCTGGGCCCGGGGGCAGGGGCCCAAAGTGCACGGGCCCCCGGGGGAGTTGCTAGGGTGCTACCCGGGTTTGCCCCTGATCGTGTGAACATACACTTAATAACAGAATAATGCAAAATAATACAGAAAGTGTAGTAATATAAATTTTTTTCCCACATCAAAAATAGGAAAATTTTAAAGGGGTTATCTCACTCCTCGATTCATCCACCTCAGTCCTGTTTTTTTTGTGTCATTTTTAATTCAAGGGGGGGTTTTTGGCTATACTGGCCCGCAGTGGAGGCTGAGGACACCCGTTTGTAGCTATAGCGACCAACGCAGCAGCCATCAGGAACATCGAAAAAGGTCTATAGCTATACGACCAGTGCTGGCAGCCATCAGGGGAGATTTACAGGTCTGTAGTATAGCGACCCGAGGAGCTGATGCGCCCATAAAGAGGAGATATCTAGGAATAGGTAGGACATGTTAATGGGGAATATTTCAAAATGACTTGCTTTTTTTCACGATCTTTAACATAAAAAGCACGATCCTTTTGGTGAGACAACCCCCTTTTAAATTTAAAAAAAAAAAAAAATTTAATAAAAAAAATTTTTTTCCCATTCTATAAAAAACGGCTAAAAACATTGGTATCAAGTCCGTAAGACTTCACCAGACAAAAAAAAAACAAAAAAACAATCATCACATGGAGGAAAAATATTGATCTCCGAAAATGGCAATGCGAAGAAAATTATTATTTAAAAAAAACAAAATACAATGAAAACTATATAAATTAGGTGCTTGAACTGACCGGAGAATATGGATAATGTCATTTATGCCAAGCAGTGACCTCTACAAAAGAACAGAACCCCCTCCCACCCCCCTAAAAAAAAAAAAATGGCAAAATTGGATTTTATTCATGATCCATCCCACAAGAAATTTTCTGGGGGTTTTGCCTTCTATGGTATGGTCAATTGCACAAAAAGTACAGTGAGACGATACCAGTTATGTGTAACTTTTTTTTGGGGGGAGGGGGTAAATTGGCAAAAGGGGGGTGATTTAAATTTTCTATTCTTATATATATTTTATGACTTTAACATTGAGTCTATAGCAGGCATCCTCAAATTGCGGCTCTCCAGCTGTTGGAAAACGACAACTCCCAACAGCTGGAGGGCCGCAGTTTGAGGATATCTGCCCTATAGGGTGCTTGACCATTAGGGGGCGTGATCGTGAATACACCCTATTGTATAAACAATGCAATAGGGTGTACAAAAATGGCGGCAGGAAGTTGTATAACAGAAAACATGGTGGCGATTGGAGCCTTCACAAGGCTTCCAGCTGCCATGTAAACCAATCGGGACACCCGTGATCAGAGTATAGCTGGGACCCTCATGCCTTAAAAATATGGAAACCTGGAGAGGCACAAGGTGCGGTCAGAATGCTTGTGTAGGTTCCCATCTGAACTGAGGTCAACTTGTCATTGGTGGATGGGCTCTCACAGTTTTGATTAAAAAATGTGCGCTAAGAACCATAGATTTTCTAGTATAGTAAAAGTTGCAGAAGTCTGCTACGAAATAATTCATATATTCATTGTTTGACTTCCTCCTAGTGTTTGTGGAGTGCTGCTGCAACTTTTTTCACTCATTCTATAGTTCCATAACTGGACTATGAATCATACTTGCCAACTTTTGAAAGTGGAAAAGCAGGAGATTGAAGGGAGCAGCGTGCGTGGCAAAAATTTTGCATGGACACGCCCATCTTGTCAGTATGCCACGCCCCTTCAAAAAGCCACACCCACACCACCTAACTGCATAACGGCTTTGGAAGAAAGCCAGGTAGTGCCCTTATAGCCAGGTAGTAGCCCCCTATAACCAGGTAGATGCCCCCTCTAGCTAGGTATTGCCCTTATAGCCAGGTAGATGCCCCCCTTGCAGCCAGGTAGATAGCCCCCATTTGCCCCCCCTATAGCTAATAAAAATAAAAAAATAAAAGCCCCTTACCTCACTAGGGTCCCAGCTCCGGACATCTCCCGGCTGACCGACTCAGCGTTGTAGGGGGAGTGAGTGCAGCATGTACATACAGGGGGAGAAGGGAGGAGGGAAACGATCCCTTCTGCCTCCTCCCTGCACAGTGAGACTTGCCGGACGGGTGAGTGGTAGCGGCGTCCGCTTCACCCACCTGTAGGAACGGCCCGGCGGCGCCAGAGTAGTGTCCTGACGCTACTCTGGCGCCGCGGCCATTCAAAGAACCCCTGCTGGTGGCGGGAGGTTCGCCGACTTAGCGGGCCCCCCTGCAAAAAGCGGGAGAGTTAGCGTGTATGCTATAAATGTGATTGTCTGATCAATTGCATAACACTTGGGTTTATGAAAGCATTGGGGCACATCTATCGAGGCAGTTGCGCTACAATTCTGGTGCAATAATACCAGCCTACATCCTTTACACCACATTTATTATATGTTCATGACAGTCTGTAGGCACTTTTGCCCCTTGTCTTACTTAGTGTGCACCAGAAAAAAATGCAGTTAGAGGCATAAAGCAAGGTAACTTAAAAATAGTGTAAAGTTAGACTAGACCGTTCAAGCACGCGGCAGAGTTATGATAAATGTGCGCATTGTAAGGCTGTGCAGTCTAAGTTTACCCTGTCTAAGGAGACGTTCACACGGGTTAATGTTCGGCGCGGAGGGAACACAATTGTTTCCTCATTGAAATTCTGCACTTGCCAGTGCGGATTTTTAGCGAGGAAACGACTCGAACTGTCCGAGGCGGATTTCTACCTCCTATACGTTAGTGTAAAAAAAAATTGGTGTACTAAGTAAAATCAGTCTTCTCATTGGAATCAACCAGAACATTGTTTGAAGCTTATTTTGGTGTGTATTTCAGTGCGAAATATGCCCCAAAATGAGCATCAAAAATTTCTGTGTGAGAGTCCCTTAAAGGGGTTGTCTCAATACATTGATTCATCTGACCTCAGTCCTGTTTTCTTGGTTTCACTTTGAATTCAGGTTTACTGGCTTCTAGTAGGCTGCAGTAGAAGCCAGGTCTGTAGCTATAGCGACCAGTGCTGGCAGCCTATCATGAGAGATTGAACAGGTCTGTAGCTATAGTGACCAGCGCTGGCAGCCTATCAGGAGAGATTGAACAAGTCGGTAGCTATAGCGACCTGAGGAGCTGATGCAGCTCATACAAGAGGGGATATCTAGGAATAGGTAGGACACTGTTAATAGACACATACTGCAAAGTAACTTGTTTTTGCAAGATCTTTAACATAAAAAGCAGCGATCCTTGTAGTGATACAACCCCTTTAAGAGTTAGAGAATATTGATAAATCTCATTGCCCTATTGAATGCAGTTCAGTAAAAATCTGACCTGAAATCTATTCAACTGTGACTTTGGCATACAGGCATGGCAGACATATACACCACAGAAAGTTATGGGTTGCCTATAGGGTGATTACAGGGAAGCCCCTTCAAGTCACCTAGGTGAGTGGCCGCATCATCTAAAATGTTCAATGACAGTTGCGCTCCTGTTGCAGTATTATGGGTTCTCTGAGCACTACCCAAACTTTAAAGGAGTTCTCCGCTTTGGACAATTATAAGGCGTTAGAATGGTCCATTGACAATAAGCTGAATTACAAAGTGTCCCCATGCTAAGACCAAAGCTGATAGGGAAGCCTGGCAGTTGTTTCCGTGCCGTGTAAACGCACCCTTAGGCCTGGTTCACACGGCTTGAAGCCGACGTAATTGCGGGACGGATTTTGCCCCGCAATTACGCCATACACATTCATTATTCAAGGTGCGTACGCGCCGTAAATAATGTGCATGTCACTTTCTCCCCCCTCAGCGTATTCGCCGAGCGGGAAGAGGAGACGTAATCCATAGTTCTCTATGAGAACCGTGGATTACCGTAATGACTGGGACGGATTCCAGCCGTACTGCAGCGCAAATATGGCGCGCAGTACGGCTGGAATCAGTCCCAGAATAAGCCGTGTGAACGGCTCCTTAGGGTATGTTCACACGATGTACTGCGGTGCGTACAGTATGTGCCGCAGTACATTGTGTGTTTCGGCAGCTCGCGCTAATACGCGCGTACTCCCGCGGCGCGGGGGGGGGTGAGGGGTAGCCCGCCGGCCCCATTGACAGTCATTACTCGCGCCGCGTATTCACCGCAAGTAATTGACATGTCGCTTATCTCCCCGCGATATAATACGATCGTATTGTACGAGCGGGGAGAGGAGGCGTAATCCATAGTTCTCTATGGGAATCATGGATTACCGTAATTTCAGCGCGCATCTCGCCCGTATTAGAGCGCAAATACGTAACGAAATTACCCAGTGTGAACGTATCCTAAGGGTATGTTCACATGGCGTGTTGTGTCCGTGTTAAAATGTTATTAGAAAATGTTATTAGATGCGTGTTTGGATCCGTCTGTCAGACCCTAAACGGACCCAAACATGCATCTTACAATGTGCAGTGTGATTACGTTGCTTTCCATGTAAAACACGCATCGGCGTTCAGACGAGTGATCCCTGATGAGTGTTTACTTGAGTCTTTCTGCTGCGTCTTTCGGATCTGTTCTATGAAATGTCATGTCAATTCCTGATCTGAAAGACGCAGCAGGAGCCTTATTTAAAACTATAGGGCGTGATCTTGTTGGATCCGTTTTGGATCCTCACCGACACCAATGCAGAATTTAGCGTAAGGGTAATTGGAGCGTGGTCAGACGACGTTATCGAATCCGTGTCGGCAGTATCCATCAAGCAGGGTATGTTCACAAGGCGTGTTGACTCCGTGTTACATACGCTTTTAGCTGCGTGTTTGGATCCATCTGTCGGACCCTAAACAGACCCAAAGACACAGTAAATAAACGGCATTGTGATTTTACATTGCTTTTAATTTGAAACGTGCATCGGCATTCACACGAGTGATCGCCGATGTGCGTCTCATTGCGTCTTTCGGATCCATCCCAAGAACTGACAATGTCAATTCTATGTCCGATAGACGCAAGAGGAGCCCTATAATACACTATAGGGGGCAATCCTGCTGCGTGTTGGATCCGTTTAGGATCTGATCGCCGCAGCGTTTTTGGATGCGATTTTCGGATTCCAAAACGGATCCAAAATCCGATCCAAAAACACCATGTGAACAACCCCGAAGTCTCCAGTGACGACATCTCACCGACACCCATGCAGATTTTAGTGTAAGGCTATATTCACACGTTTGATTTTGGGCCGGATTTCGTTCCGTATTTTGCGCCGTACTGCGCTTAAATACGGCTGTAATCCGTCCCAGTCATTACGGTAATCCACAGTTCTTATAGAGAACTATGGATTCCGTCTCCGCTCCCTGCTCGCGAGCAGGGAGAATGTGACAATCACATTATCCCGGCGGGATACGCGCCGTGGATAATGAAAGTCTATGGGGCCTGCAATTACGGCGTGAATAAGCTGTGTGAACATAGCCTAAGGGTAACTGGAGCGTGGGTCAGACCACGTTATCGAACCCGTATCAGCAGTGTCCATCACTCTAAGGCTATGTTCACACGGCATAATTGCGGGGCGTAATTACGGCAGGACTTTGGCAGCCCGCTGGCCCCTTAGACATTCATTACTAGCGGCACGTATGCGCTGTGAATAATTGACATGTCACTTATCTCCCCGCGCGTCGTATTGTATGAGCGGGGAGAGGAGGCGTAATCCATAGTTCTCTATGAGAACTGTGGATTACCATAATGTCTGGGACGTATCTCGCCCCGTATTTCGCGCAGTACGGCGCTAAATACGGGGTGAAATACGTCCCATTTTAAGCCGTGTGAACAAAGCCTTAGGCTATGTTCACACGGCGTAATTGCAGGGCGTACAGTACGCCCTGTAATTACGCCGGGTGATTTGCGCTGATCGGCCCGCTGGCCCCATAGACGTGCATTACTCGCGGCACTACATGCCACTTATCTCCCCACGGGTACAATATGATCGTATTGTATGAGCGGGAAGAGGAGGCATAACCCATAGATCTCTATGAGAACTATGGATTACTGTAATTATGGGGCACATTTCGCTCGCATTAGAGTGCAGAATGTTTCCAAAAAAGTAATCAATTCATCTTGTAAAACTAGGGATTGTCACCTTTTTCTCTCTTACTAGATTTCTTGTGGTAACTTTACATATTGCTGCTACCTTTTCCCATGCTTTGATGCTGACATAGGCTAAATGTTTGATTTGCTATCCTTTAAAATTTTAATAAAAATCTAGTTTTTTTTTAAAAAAAAAAAAAAAGTTTTTTCCCTTGCAGGGGGGGCCCTATGGGAAAGAATGTGCTTCTGCAAAGAAGATTACCGTGTAAAAGGAGAAACCCCAACCTTAGTTAGCAAATTTTAATATAAGTGTGTGTCGCCCATAGCAACCAAGACTGTCGCCCATAGCAACCTATTAGAGCGCAGCTTTCATATCTTACAGTGCTCTGGAATAATGAAAGCTGCAATCTGGTCGGTGCATGAGCGACGACATTCATATGACAATTGTGAAGGCCGCGGTGTGATCTTACCTTACTTTTTCCCTAGCCCCACATTTTTCCCCACCCCAACCAATTACAGCGCGCCTCCTTTAACTAGAGGGCCGGGCTTAATGTCTAAATTACCCTAAGCCCGCCCCCTTTCCTAGCTTATAAACTCCTCCCCGTTTCTGCGGTCCTCGACCCTGCCTGTCGCCCTCCATTGTCCGTTGAGGTTCCCCGTGCGGCGCCTGATACTTCCATTCCCGATATCGCGCTGATACCGACTATTAGCAAGAGCGGGGGCGCCTCTCCGTCGCTCTGTGCGCGGCCGCCTCCCGCGCACCATAGCCAGGAAGAGCACGTTCGTCCCCCTCCATTTCAGGCACTGTGGCGGGCAGCCTGGATTAAGCCCCCAGCTGTGTAAATCCCTCCGCTTCCTGTCTTTCGGCCTCATTAGCTCGGTGAGGCGGCAGTGGCGGCGGCGACTCCTCTCTCAACCTCACACCGCGACCAGCGCTCAGGCCCCGTGACCGACACACCGCGGAGACCCTGAAAGGTGGGGCGGGAGGGCGAGGGCTATATCGTGGGGCCGCGAGAGCGGGCGAATTTCCGGTGCTGCGGGCGTAGGGTTCTGTGGGGATAATAGGGGCTGAGGTGGGGATTATTTTCTTGCTCGGCGGATGGATTCATCCCCGTGTGCGGCTGCTTGGAAGGGCCCGGGGGTCGAAGCTGCTGCCCGGCCGGTTACTGGGAAGCCTTGACCTCTTCACACACGTCGCTGCGACTCCCCAGCCTGTGTCCATGGTGATGGCCGTGGCCTCTGGTCAAGTGGTCAGCGGTTCTGCAGCCACCTTATATATGTATATAAAGGGGGGGGGAAGGATGGGGGGGGGGGGCAGTGGCAATTTTTTTTTCTTGAGTTAGAGAAGAAAAAAAACTTTACTGCAAAATCTTACAAATACATCTTCTGTTATTAAAATTACCCCTTTTTTGTCAATTTTTTTTTTTCTTAGATAGATTCGGCTCTTTTTCCTTTGTCCTATCCGGGCGTGTGGGTGATATAGTGGGGTCAGGAGTGACATCTGTTTTAAAGGGGGTGGTCTCACCATGCTGGATTAGATTCATGCTTCCCGTCCCTTCCTGGACATGCTGTGGGTGGTTCTATAGCAGTGATCCGCTCCATATTCACAGCTCTTCTAAATGCGCTGACAGGAGAGCAGCAAATCTTATCTATACACCAGAGAGTTTCAAAGTAAACAAGTACTCTCTCCTCTGAGATAACGCACTGCTCTCCAGCTGCTGGCAGTCCGACCTGTGGTTATGACACTCCCTACTCTTACACGTTGACCTTTGTGCACTCAGAGGAGAGAAAATCTCTTACCCAGTTTCCCCAAAAATAAGACAGTGTCTTATATTAATCTTTGCTACTAAAGACGAGCTAAGGGATGTTTTTTTTTTTTTTTTTTTTTACTAGAAAAAAAATTCACTTTTTTGGGTTGAAAAAAACATCACATGTAAAATATAATTAGGGATTTTGCATCGCATAAGCAGCCCGTGAATTTTTATACAAAAAATGGTTGGTTTTTTTTCGAAAAAACGGGGATCTTTCAACAAAGAAAAATAATTTTTTAAACAAGCCCCTTAAAAATTCCCTGTCCCTTTTTTGAAAAAAATTTTGGGGAAAATTTAAAATTTCTTTTTGGTTGACGGGGAAACCCCTTTTTAAATTTTTTTAAAGGGAATCCCAATTGGTTAATTTTAAGGATAGGGTTTTCCCCGGCCGAATTTTTGGGGGGGCGCCTTTTTGGAGAAGTGGAGTAATGAATGTAATGGACCCGGCGGGTTTTGTATGGGTCATCATGTGCGTATCTATGTCTAAAGGGCTGTAACCTTTAGGAGTTATTTTAACCTTAAAGGGATTGTCCATTTATAATAAAACCACATTTTAAACCCCCCAAAAATTAAAAAAAAAAGATTTGGCCGTTTTAATGCCTTCTTTTGCGCCCCCCTCCCCGCGGTACAGACATCTACTTATATCACAGCTCAGGGGTGAGCAGCTATGAATGTAAGCGGGGGCCTGTCGGGGCCCCATTTGGGCGCAGTGACGGCAGTCAACAGAAGTCCGGGGGAGAAGCGGGACCCGGGGCCCTGAGCAAGGGAGTTTTTTTTTTTTTTTTTTATTTTTTATTTAGGGGGTTGAGGGCTTTCTTTTTTTGACCGGTGAACAACCCTTTTAAAAAAGGGGTTGTCTCGCTACAGACAATGATGGCAGCTCCCTAGGATACGTCGTCAATGTCTGACGGGTTCCGGGAAATTTGTTAAAAATGGACACCGTGCCTAGAATGGGGGCCCCATAATTGAGGGAAAAAGAAGAGGCGGAGCGAATTGCTTTTTTGAAAATGTGAAAAAACCCTTGAAAACAGACCCCCCGCGGCGACGGATCACACCCGGTACCGGAAGTAGTTGTAGTTAACTCTAAGACCCGCGCATTTTTTGCGTCGGCGGTGCGGGTCGTTTGTCTGCCCGCTTTTGGGCGTCCTCAAACGGTTTGCGGCGCCCGGGCTGCGTGGGAGGGGGTCATAAAACCAGATGACCCCAGAGATTTGCTTTTTTTCCAAATGAAACCCGGCGATTTCAAACTTTTCCCCAATTTATTTTTTTTTAAAAAACCCCCCGTTTTAAAAACCCCTTTGGGGGATGGTTTTCAAAACCCGAAATCCACGCCAAAAAACCAACTACAAAATTTTGGGCCGTGTAGACAGACCCTAAGGGCATTCCCAGGGCATGGACAAATAGGGCGGTTTTTTGCAGCCGGTTATTTGTCGTTTTGCGGCCGTCCCCAGGGCCGGGGGGGGGGGGCTTTTCTCCGATGAGCGGAGAACACCCCTCCCCCCTATTGGGGGGTTGTTTTCCCTTCCCGGGAAAACCGGACGGAAGAAGAACATGTTCAAGTTTTCCCGGCGGAAAAAACCGTGGGGGGGGAAAAAAGTGCAGTGGGGAGCTCGGGTTTTCCATAGACCCCATTGTGTCATTTTCGGCGGTTTTTCACGGTCTGAAAAAACCCCAAAACCGCTAAAACCCCCGTCCCGTGGGGGATACCCCCTAAGGGTATTTTCAAGTGTACGCCCCACCCGCAGAAATTGAGTTTTTCCCGGGGAATCGTACCCCCGCAGCGTGGGGGGGGGCGGCAGCCCCCCGCCCCATTGACGTGATTACCGTGGGGTGTTTCCCCGGAAAAATTGCCCATTGTACGAGCGGGGAGAGGAGGGTAACCCCATTTTTCTCTATGAGAACTAGGGGAAAACCCCCTAATTTAGCGCGAAATATGCGCGAAATCGAAGTTACGCCGGTGAAATAGCCAAAGGCCGGCTTCACATCGTTTTCTGGTTTTTGTTCCATCGTAACGGGGGGCGCTCCTGACTATAATGGAGCCCATCAGCTGCTGCGGGCACCACTACTTTTTCCCCCAATTTTTGATGGATTGTGAAAATTTCTAAATGGCTCTTGAACAGGGGGTTAAACCCCGGGGAGCTCGGTTATTCATATTGGGTCGTATCGGTTTTTGTTTTGTCATTGGACCAGTAAATCCAAAAAAGGGGCATTAACCCTTACGTGATGGAATTGGTGTAAGGGAGTCCATTTTTTGCTGTTACCCCCCCGTTTTTCAATTTTTTTGACGGAACAAAAACCCCGCTGCGTGGGTCGGCCTTAGGTTCATATCGGGGGTTTTTCCCAGTTTTTTTTTCTTTGTAGGAATGAAAACTAGGGGACAACAAACTTTTCCCCATGAAAGACCCCAATGGGGGCCCGTTAAGGTGATGGCAGGTCGGCTCTCCCCCCCCCTTGGGACCCACGGCGGAAAAATTGGGGCTGGATCCACACAGCAAAGTAAAAGCGCCCAAAAAACCCCAACGCTTTTCACTTTATTGGAACTGCCGCACGGATTTCGGTTTCCCACGGCGGCGGGGGAATCGAGGAATCTACAACATTTTCCCATAGAGGGGTCTGCAAGGGCTCTCAAAGTGTTGGGAAACTACAACCCCTCATGTTTATATGCTACATCAGTGGGCCATGGGAGATGTGTTTCCTAACAGTGGAGGCCGTTTTTGCAGACCCTGTTCTATATTCCCCCAACAGTTTTGGTTTAGGAAAACCTCATAAAAAATTTGCGGTAGATACACACGGATTTTATTAGGGCACACAGGGGTGGGTACGTCGATTTAGCAGATTAAAATAGTGAATCTGCTAAAAAATCCGCCCAAAATCTGGCTGTGTAGCCCCAGCCTGAGGAGGCGCGGCCGCCCACCCATTCACTTTAGGGAAGCTCCCGAATATGCAAAGGCACACAGGGCTGCCTTCAGAACCCCCATATACAGAAGGGGGACGGAAAAAGCGTGTTTCGTTTGGGCACGGTTGGCCGAATAGATTGTGGGAAACCCCTTTAAAATAAAAGGCTAGTTCACAGGCTTTTTTTGGGGGCTCTTTTTGCCACGTTTTTTGCGGCTACTGCGTTAAAGGGGGGAAAATTTGCCCCCCATAATTCGGAAAATATAGTTTCAAAAGAATAGGTTCCCCTTCCCCCCCGCCTAATACAATCGTTTGTACCGCGGGTAGTAAAAATGTAATTACTTGGGCGAATACGCACCTGAGTAAAAATGTCAATGGGGCTGCCGCCTGCGTCCCCCCCCCCCGCGTGGGATCGCACGAGCCCCCGAGACAAAGTTTTGTATGTACCTGTGAAATACCTAAGGGGCCCCATCTTGGACCGGGGACAGGGTAGCGCGCACCCAAATAATTTTTTTTTTTTTTTTTTTTCAATCTGCAATGAAGGATCCTAACAGTTTGAAATGCAAATTGAACCCCCCTTTTGAATGTAGCCTAAGGTGAGTCCCCAAGATTTTGGAAAGAGGGGAAGACAGAGCGTACCACTCTGATCAAATGCTGGACATTGAAGTGATGGTTGCAGTGAGGGCTGCGAATGTGGTTCCAGGGGACATCAGCTAATCTTTTGGAGGCCCTGGACCGGGTTCGGGATAGGATTAATATTTGAGTGATTGGTTACTTTTTTTTCATCGTATGACGAGCCCCTATTCCGTGGTATTATTTTTTTTTTTTAAATCCTTGCCCCGACCCCCCTTTCCCCATTTTAAAATATTTTAAAAAAAAAAAAAAAAAAAAAACACCCCCCAAAAAAATGCATTACAGGAGCTGTGGCAGGCTGTTATTCCCGTGGGGTTTTTTTTCATTAGGGTTGTGTTAACTGTTTTACTTTTTAAAAACCACGGGAAATAAGGGACATGTATGAAAACGTTTAGGTCTAAAATCGCTTTTTGTCCTAGAAAACCTAGTGAATTTTAGACCTAAACAGTTTTCATACATGTGGCCCTAAGTGCAGAATTTAAGTTTATGTTCACACTGTGTATTTGGACGCGGTTTTTAGAGTGTGTCCGCTGCCAGAACGGCATCAGAAAAGCCTTCAAAACGCCCCAGTTCATTTTAATTGATTCCTATGTAAACCGCGTTGTAGTTCACACACAAGCCCTTTCTGCGCCTCTTTGGACGCTGAAAAAGTAGTGTCATGTCAATTCTTGAAGCGTTTTCAGCGCTGAAACTCTCCATAGGAATCAATGGAAGAGCTTCAAAACCTCGGTGCGTTTGTGGACACGTTTCTCAGCCCGGTTTTTGCCCTGTCTATTCCTTTGTATGGGTGAAAACCTTGTCCATGTTTCATGTGAGGTTTTGGGCACCGAAAAGCAGCGTCTACACAACATCCAAATAAGCCGTGTGAACAGAGCCTTAGGCTATGTTCACACGGCTTAATTGCGAGGCGTACTGTACGCCCCGCAATTACGCTGGGTGTTCAGGAGCTCGCGCCAATTGGCATGTACTACCGCGATCGGGGGGGGGGGGGGGGCAGGAACTCGCCGGCCCATAGACTGTCATCACCCGCGGCGCGAAAGCGGCATGAATGAATGACGTCAATTATTTCCCCACGCCTATAATACGATCGTATTGTACGCCCGGGGAGAGGAGGCGTCATCCATAGTTCTCTATGAGAACTGTGGATTACCGTAATGATTGGGACGTATTTTGCTCGTATTAGAGCGCAGTACACTCTCAATACGCGGCGAAATGTGTCCCAAAATAAGCCGTCTGAACATAGCCTAACGGCTCTAAAAACGCACAGGGTGTCTTTGTTTTCACCAAGAAAAGCAAACGTACAATGTAAACACCGCCTCAGTGTGAAGAGTCAGGTGAGTGTCCCTATTTCAGGTTAAACATGTCCAGGAAGGGCAGGTACACATGTAACAAAACAAGTACTCCACAAACCTTGCTGTGGATGGGCTACATGTGAAGTGCTGAAAATCTATGGCATTTCTGCAACTAATCAAGCAGTGGGTAGAGGCATCTGCAGCAAGTACATATTCCTACTTGTGAAACCTCTGCAGCATATGGATAATAGATGGTTTTTTTTTTTATATACACCTTGTCTGTTCGCCTGGCACTGGAACCCACTGTAGGTCTTAGGCTATGTTCACATGGCTTATTTTGGGTGCATTTCACGTCGTACTGCGCTCTAATACGAGCAAAATACGTCCCAGTCATGACAGTAATCCACAGTTCTCATAGAGAGCTATGGATTACGCCTCCTCTCCCCGGCTCGTACAATACACCGGAGGGGGGAGATAATTGACATGTCACTTATTCGCGGTGCAAAAGCAATGACAGTCTATGGGGCCAGTGGGCTGCCGCCCCTCCTCCCCTTCCCCGTGGGAGTACACACCGATCAGCGCGACTCCAAAAAACCCCCGGCCTAATTGTGGGGCGTACAGTACGCCCCGCAATTAAGCCGTGTGAACATAGCCTTACTTGCAAAAATCTGCTGCAAATCTATGAGATTTAAAAAAATAAAATAAAATCAGCAGGTTGCAGTAGGCGGTGCATACACACATCTATTTATTTTTTATTACATATATAATTTTTATTTATTTTTTTGTATGTTGCAGGTTTTGTCCCACAGATACATGAGCCTGCTGTAGGTTCTCACCCCCAGATCTTGCCACTTTCAGAATAGTAGGAATAAAGGGCTTTATGTATGAAACTGTCAAGCAGCAAGGGTGCTTCCACATGGTACGTTTTTTGGTGCAGAAATGTATAGCATTAATTGTTCCTTTCTGCACAAAAAAAGCGTCAAAAAATGCACCAAAAACGCACTGTGTGAAAGCCCCTTTAGGGTTTGTTCACACAGCGTTTTTGGATACGATTTCGGGTCCAAGCAATGTAAATCACACTGCTCACGGTTAGATGCGTGTTTGGGTCCATCTAGACCAGGGGTCTCGAACTGCGGCCCTCCAGCTGTTGGGAAACTACAACTCCCATCGTACATTTATATAATCTGTAACAGTGGGCATGATGGGAGTTGTAGTTTCCCAACAGCTGGAGGGCCGCAGTTCGAGACTCCTGATCTAGATGGACCCAAACACGCATCTAACCGTGACAGTGTGATTTACATTGCTCGGACCCGAAATCGTATCCAAAAACGCTGTGTGAACAAACCCTAAGGGCATGTCCCCACTGCACGGGTTTGCAGGCTGTCAGGCGGCAACACATTGAACATGTTCATTCTTCCGTCCTGTTTCCGGACGGAATATGAGCAACTCAATGGGAGGGGGAGGGCTGTTCTCCGCTCATCGCGGATAAAAGCCCCCCCCCCCCCCCTCTCCCCCCCACGCGGCCGGTATTTGTCCACTGCCGTGGGAACATTCTCTAAGGGGGCTTTCACACGGTGCGTTTTTGGTGCATCCAAAAGCGTATGTTCCCACGGACCCAACACGCCGTGTGAACATACCTTTACTGCTAGACCGTTTTCATACATAAAGCCCAGAATCAGTGGGGAGTCTCCATCTAAGGCCGTGTTCACACGGCTTATTCCCGACGGATTTGTGCGCCGTATTGAGCTCACAAATCCGCCGTGAATAAGGGGACGGGGGGGCGGGGCCGGAGCGCGGCGGGGGCACCGCTACCCGGCCCCATAGACTTGCATTATCCACGGCGTGTATTGCGCCTGGATAATGTGCATGTCACTTTCTCCCCCCGCGGCGGATTCGCCGGGCGGGGAGGAGCGGCGGAATCCACTGTTCTCTATGAGAGCAGTGGATTACCGTAATGACTCCGACGGATTGGCGCCGTACTGAAGCGCAAATCCGGTGGCAAAATAAGCCGTGTGAACGAGGCCTAAGTTTACATCTTGTGCAGGAGGTTCTGTACGGAGCCTTTTGTTGCAGAGATGGAATTGGGCCTGTTTTTTATTGAATGACTGACACCAGTGTCGCCCGACAGACCCCTTTGATTACAGTGGAGGGTCTGTCATTTTAATAGAAACAAATAGCAAAACATGTTGGGCTATTTATTTATTTTTTTTTTCTTGCGTCATTTTTTTTTGACGGAAACTGCGTTTGGGGCTCTGAACGTCCGACGTAGAATCGGACGGAAATCCGCAGCGGTAAATTTTCCATCAGCTTTGGATCCTTCAGCAGCAAGAGATGTTAAGGAGCCGGGAAGCGGACCCTTTTATTTACCCAGTGTGTGCAAATAAGAACCGGCTGCTTTTATTTCCGTCCACTTCATGACAATACAATACAAAACGTAACGCTAACTCGCTCGTGGGTCTTGTTTGCCCCTGAATTGATCGCCATAGATGCACAGACTTGTTCAGGTTCCCTCGGCAGCATTCTCTACGTGTCGCCGATGTGTGTAATGGTCGTCTGATCTAGAGATGAGTGGTGCTGCTTGGCTTGTGTTCTCTGTACTCGCTGGGCAGGTTGCTGATGTATGATGTTTTTTTTGTTTTTACAGATGCCCTCAGCCACAAGCAGCAAGGCTGTGCCGGGCTCCGGCGAGGCAACGGCGACTGGTACTGGAACTGTTCAGAGCGAGGCGGTGAAACAGATCCTGGTGGTCCTTGACAAGAAAATCCGTAACCTGGAAAAGAAGAAGGTTTGTACTTAGTGGGCCTTATGTATGAACACTGTCTAGCTGTAAGACTGTCTTTGTTGCCCATAGCAACCAATCACAGCTCCGCTTTAATTTTTCAAAAGCAGTATAGGAAATGAAAGCCGAGCTCTGATTGGCCGCTATGAGCTCTGATTGGCTGCTATGAGCGCTGATTGGCCGCTATGAGCGCTGATTGGCCGCTATGAGCGCTGATTGGCCGCTATGAGCGCTGATTGGCCGCTATGGGCAACAAGGATAGCCTTACTGCTAGACAGTTTTCATACATACATGTAAGACCTTCTGTGTGTTTTACGTGCATGCTGTCAGGAATTTGCAGTGCCAGCCTGTAGTTCGGGGAATCCATCAGCCCCTGCGCTCACAAACCCAGAAGCTTCTAGTAGTCACCTAGTGGGTGTATGATGCTGGTATTGGGTATATACACAGGCAGTACACAGCATTACATACCAGCGAGGTGATGGCTGGAAGCTTCTGGGTTTGTCAGCCCATCAGACGGCCTCCAGGCAGAGTAATGTAATCCTCCGTCATGTGTGCCGCTGCAATTCTAACTGCTCTCTGCCTCGCAAAGGTCTTTTGTATAAACTTTTTCTGCATTATTTATTGCACTTTTGCTGCATTTACAGCAGCTGAATCCAGTGTAAACTTTGTTCTCCTCGAACTTCAGACCATTTTTTTTTTTTGTGCTGAATTAGTTCCTAGTTGAGATTATAAATTTCCTGTGAGGGGTTGAATATTTCTGATGCATGCAGTACAAACTCTTAAAAAAAAAAAAAAAAAAAAAGTCAACTCTTCGTGACTGAGAATGCATGCACAACCCCTGCAAATCTGCATGTAGATGAGAGGCACTGGTGGAGTTTGTAAAGGAGTCTTTAAAGTAACTTAAGCTTTCATGTGGACTGGTAACGTTGACTGTTAGGCTGTGTTCACACGGGTTTAATTGGGCCACATTTCGCCGTGCATTTCGTGTCGTACTGCGCTCTAATACGAGCGAAATGCGCCCCAGTCATTACGGTAATCCACAGCTCTCATAGACAACTATGGATTACGCCTCCTCTCCCTGGCCGTACAGTACGACGCGCGGGGAGATAAGTGACATGTCATTCACGCCGCTTACGGGCCGCGAGTAATGACAGCCTAGGCGGCCGGCGGGCCACGCCCCCAAACACCCCCCCAAGGTCGGCGCGAGCTCCCGAACAACCGGCGTAATTGCGTGTGAACTTAGCCTTATGGTACGTCCAGATCATGAGTAAAATGTGCTCATCAGGCTCTAGTGTTGAAAACTGTTGGCCAGTTTCATGTGGATTTAGTTTTTTTTTTTTTTTTTTTTCACCGGTGGATTTACAGTCAGGAAATGGGTCCTATTAATATCTATGGGGTTTTGTATACAGCTTCGTGTAAAAAAAGAATTAAAAATGTTTTTTCACAGGCTTTACGTAAGGTTTTTGGGTATCACCATTGACCTAAATAGTAAATTTTTCCACATGGAATATGATGGGATAATGAAGTTTTTCTTACTTTTAAAAACCGTCCAGAAAAAAATAGGTGTTGTAGGAACTACAATGCGAATTTTAGATTGAAGTCAATGAGAATGATTTACTTTTGACGAGTATTTCAAGTTGGAATCTGCATAAAATACTCGTGTGGATTAAGCCATAGAGTGTACTCTTAGTCAAGACGTCATTCCCATTTATTATTTTTATTCATTTTAAATCTAATTTGCTGTAATGTGACAAAGGGGCATCTGGGTGGAGGGGGGAATGATTTTAAATGGTGCCAGGGTGGACAAAAGAAAAGTAAGTTATTATATTTCCCTACCTGTTCCCCGCTGGTACTGCTCCGGAGCTCCCTGGGATCCGCTCCTCTTCACTTAAAGGCAGGGTTCACACGACAATCATTGCGGGACATATTTAGCCCGCAATTACGCCATGGGGCCGGCAGCCCGTAGGCCCCATAGACATTCATTATTCACGCCGCGTACACGCCGTAAATAATTGACATGTCACTTTCTCCCTGCTCTGCGTATCGTGCGAGCAGGGAGAGGAGACGGAATCCATAGTTCTCTATGAGAACAGTGCATTACCGTAATGACTGGGACGGATTTCACTCGTATTTAGTGCAGTACGCCGCGAATTACGGGGTGAAATACGTTCCCGAATAAGCCGTGTGAACATAGCCTTAGACTTCCCTACCACCTCCCACTCTTCTTAATTAGAGAATTAACCTGTACTTGCCTCATCTGTCACCTCCTTTGCAGAGTTCAAAGGTCCCCGGACCCGTCACGGAATAGGTCATGTTCTTAGATCACATGATGCTGCAACTAATCTCAGGCCCCAGTAGTCACGTGCCTGCTTGTACAGTCAGTGACCACGGAGATTGGCTGCAGCATCATGTGATCAATGACGTGAGTGTGATATCGTCAGTGACCGGGCCAGGGACCCCTGAGCTGTGGAAAGGTGGTGATGGATGAGGTAAGTACAGGTTAATTCTCTAAGAGTGGGAGTCGGTAGGGAGGATTTTTAAAAGTCTTTGAAAACCCCCTTAAGGCTATGTCTAAGATTACAGCTGATTCAGTATTCAGAATCCGCAAAAAAATCCAACTGTAACCAACAATGCCCCATAGACCTCTATAGACAATCTGAGCTTTAGTCTACACATCATGGTCTGGCAGGAGATAGAACATGTTCTCTCTTCCACCGGATTCCCGTAGCCTCAATATACGGGGCTGGCGGGAAATCGGAATTCTGACCACGTGGTTTTTTTTTTGCGCAGAAACTGAGGTGCGGCGACGTTAAATCCCATCGGATTTCCAGCTGTATTTTACTTGGCTGTGTAGACCTATCCTAATGTGGTATGGGTGGGGAGAAGAGGACAGGTGTTAGGCTATGTCCACACGGGGGAATTTTGCCACGGATTTGCGCTCTAATACGAGCGAGATGCGCCCCATAATTACAGTAATCCATAGCTCTCATAGACCACTATGGATTACGCCTCGTCCCCCGCGCATACGATAAGATCGTATTGTACGCGCGGGGAGATAAGTGACATGTCAGTTACTTGCGGCAAATGTGCCGCGAGTAATGAATGTCTATGTGGCCGGCGTAGTACGCGCGTATCAACACGACTCCCGAACACCCGGCGTAATTGTGGGGTGTACTGTACGCCCCGCAATTATGCTGTGTGAACATAGCCTTATGCTTACCTACCTGTCCCCTGCTGCTGCTGCTGCTGCTGCTCTGGTGCTTCCATTGTTCCGCTCCTCTTCACTTTCGGGTTCTCATCCTCACACATGAGAGGCCATTGTAAGTAAATGGACAACTGGCCTCTCCTGCAGGGTTAGAACCTGGAAGTGAAGAAGAGCAAATCCCTGGGGAGCTCTGCTGCAGAGGGGACAGGTAGGCAAGTAAAACTGTTGTAACCACTCTAGACCTATTTAGGAATAATTCCCCCCCTCCCCCGGGACAGCCCCCCTTTAAGCTTTTTGCCTTAGGGCTACAGTATTATTAAATGGGGTATGAATATTACATGTGAAAGGAAGTAGTTTTAT
The DNA here is from genome assembly GCA_025379985.1 of Phyllomedusa bahiana. Classification (NCBI taxonomy): domain Eukaryota; kingdom Metazoa; phylum Chordata; class Amphibia; order Anura; family Hylidae; genus Phyllomedusa; species Phyllomedusa bahiana. The sequence goes on along the minus strand of JAODAL010008852.1, from coordinate 33,250 downwards.
GAATATAGTCTTGAGACAAACAATGCAGTTGAACAGTATTTATTGGGGTCGCAGCTCTATTGGAATGAATATGCATATTTCATACTAGGGAAACTTTAGGGAAGATATATGAAAGTGGTCCTATTGTACAGTGGGTTTTATTCTCAATGAATTTCAAATTTTATTTGAAGAGAAGGGGTTATGGGAATTGACAAAAAAGGAGTGGCTGTGGATGTGATACTGTCTGCATTCTTTTAGGGGAGGACCAGTTGCAATAAAGAGGAAGTGGGGGAAAACCATCCGTAGGGTGAGTGTTTGTTGGGGCCGTGCTTGGAGGGGAGTGGGAAAAGGGGGGGGCAAACCCGATGGAGATGGCAAATTTGATGAAGGTTGTGGTCATGAGGCAGGGGCAGCTCAGCAGGGAATGTTTTGAGTGTGCACGCAGGGAGGGGGGGGGTTTTTTGTGGGTTCCTGATAGCTAATGGTGAATGTTGGGGGTTTAAAACCCAAATATTAAAGGAATGAGCTTAGACCCCAAAGTGACGGACCCCCTAAGCCTTGATAAAAACCAGGTTACTGGGGGAAAATTGGGGGAGGTCCGGCTTATTTTAAATTTTTTTTCTTACCCCTGTCTAAAGTGTCAGGCCGACCGGTGTCAAAGGGGGGCCCTTTTTGTTTGGTTATGAATTAGGGCGATGCCCAAGTGTTGGCTTGGGATCCCTTACGAAACAGTACTTTGTAAGATATAAGGGTTCCCGTTAAAAGGGGGGTTCCCAGACTTTTGTGAAAGGGAGTTTTCCCCCTTTCGAAGCAAGGGTTTTTAAATGATGAGGATAGAGATCAGGTTTTTAAAAAGTGTGTTAGGGGTTAAAGATTAGATTTTAAAAAAAAAGTTACGTTTTTGTTTTTTAATAGTTTAAGAACTGATAGATTTTAAAAGTTTCCCCTATGGAAAAATAGAAAAATTTTAGTGATCAAAAGTCATCAAAGTTCTCTTGCAAAGTTTCCAAATTTTTTGGAGATTTTGCCCCCCCTTTTTAAGCGTCTTTTTGGGGCTCGGGTTCATGCGGTTCAAATTTAAAAGTTTAATGATGGCGCTAGGACTCCCATAGCAATAACATAAGAGGAATGCTGCTCCCCAAAACCCCTTAAAACCCCCACTTCTATAAACCCTTTTGGTGATTGAAGTCCCAGTCCCCAACAGTCTTGTGTCGTTTTAAATTTAACCCCTTCCCCTCCGTGAAACTGGTTTAAAAGCAGAAGGGTCCCCCCCAATTAAAACTTGAGGGTGAAGACTGGTGTTGTTTTATTGGGGGCCCTTGGGGTTGTCAACTCCTTGCACTCCCCCTAATTTTTCAAAGCAAACTGAGGCCCGGTACCCCAAAGCTTTTGTGATGCTTCCCCTGTTAGATGGCCCGGGGCCCCTTTTACTTTTTTGACTGGGAATTTCTAGGGAACGGGTTGTTTTTTGGGACATGTGGGGTAGTGGGTAAAACTAGGTTTTCTGCATAAGATCTAAATAAAAATTTCTAACTTTCCCAAGTGCTTGTGGTGGGTAAAGGATTTTTGGCCCTCCAAAAAAAAGGGCCCAAGGGGAACCCTTTTGGGTGTATCACTTTTGGCCCCCCATTAAATTATGTTCTTTTGGATGCTTTCCGTCCTTTTCTTTGGGGGTTTGGTTTCCCTACCTTTTGCTATGTGAAATGGAGAAGTGCATTGGTACAAAATCTTGGGGTTTGCAGTGTTTGCCCCGGTAAAATTTTGCCCTTTCCCAACCCATCTCCATTGTTGGGCATTTTATAGGTTATTCCCTCCTATTTTAAAGCCCCTGTACATGGTTATCCCCCCTGAGGACAGAACAAGCTGGGTGTCAAACCTGCTGTCCCAGCGCTGTGCCCCTTATTCGGTAAGATGTTGTAGGTGTTCGTTTTTTTTAAGCTAAAAACTGCATTTTTCAGAAAGGTTATTCGAAGAGTCCTTCAGATGTCATTTTTTTTTAAACCCCGGAAAAATCGGAGGTAGCCCCCCCCCCATCAATTTGAAAAACCCAAATTATTTGGGGAATAGGTAAAAAAGGGGAATAACTGTCAGGGGCGGAGCTACCCTTTGGGGGGCGGGGTAAAAACCTGTCATAAATTTAAATTTGAGGGGTAAATGTCAAAAACACGCATCTTACAGAATAAAAGGGACCCCAGCGCGGGAAAAACAGCGGGGTTGACACGGCTTGTGCGCCCATAAAAAGGGGGGAAAACCCATGGGCCCGGTTTTTCCCTTTTAAAAGGGGTTGCCCGTTTTTTCCCAAAAAAAACAAAATTTTCCATTTTTTTGGGGCCCCCTTTTAAAAAAAAATGTAAAAAACTTTTTACCCCCTTTCCCCTTTTAAAATTCCCCGGTTTTCCAGCATGCCCCCTTTCATTCTTCTGTTTTCATTTTTGTCTTCCAAATAAAAGATGTAGTGCAAAATGGCTGCCACGATACATGCCTCTTTTTCCCTTTCCCCCAAAAACGGTGATTTAAAGACCGGGCGGTGCAACTGAGTCTTTTAAAAAGGACATATAAAAAATTTTTTCTTAGGGGACTCTGAGCGGACCTGGGGGGAAGGGCCCGGAAGTATAGGTTGGTTGTAAAAAAAAAAAAACAAGGGGCGTCCTCTACGTCTGGAAAAAAGAAGTTTTTAAATATAAGGGTTCCTTTATGTAAGAGCATGAGATGTGGGAACTTTTTCTCCAGGGGAAACTTGCCCCAGGGGAAAATTCTCAAACAGAGATAAAAAAAAGGGCCCGGATCCTTTCTAGATGTAATAATAAAAAGTTTTAGTGCCCGGGATTCTGGAGAAGGGCCCCGGATAAAATTTCTGATTTAATAAAGAACAATTTATAGTGAAAGGTTTCCCCGGGGAGAAGGGTGGGGTTTCATTTCTAGATGTAAAAATTATAACAATTTATAGTGCCAAAAATTTGGAGAAGGGGGATACATTTTAGATGTAAAAATAGAAAATTATGAGCGGGGATTCTGGAGAAGGGTCTGGATACTTTTTAAAAGAAATAATTAAAACTTTTTTATAGGGGGCCCAGGATTCTGGAGAAAGGGTCTGGATACTTTTTTTGTTTTAAAAATTTATAACGGGTTTTATAGTGCCCGGGTTTTGGGAGAAGGGTCTGGAAAACATTTTTAGATGTAAAAATTTTAAAAAATTTATAGAGCCCGGGTTTCCCCGGGAAAGGGGGGTTCGGGAATAGGGGGGGGAGACGAACCCAATAGTTTTATGAGAACTGTGGATTCCCGATTTTACGGGGCGGTTTGGGAGCCGTATGCCGCAAATACGATGCATAGGGCTGGAATCAGTAAAATTAAGCCGGGGCCCTTTTGGGCTATGTTCCCAACCGGTTTTAAATGCAGGGCGTAATTACCCCCCGAAATTTTGCCGGGGGCCCGGGGGTGGGGAGGGGGGGGGGGCACCCCATGTCATTATTCCCCCGGGGCTATTCGCTGGGGAGGAGGAGACTTTTAATCCATATTCTCAAAATGAGAAACTGTGGATTCCCGAAATTGGTTTTGGACGTTTTCCCCAGCGGTAATTTGCCTTACGGCGGGTAATTAGGGAAACCAAAAAACACGCCCAAATTTTAAGGTGGGGAAATTTTACCCTTTTAAGTGTACATTAGGGGCCGCAAAAACCCCGTTTTTTGGGGAGTGCGTTGATCTTTGGAAACCCCCAAACCCCGGGGGGGAGGAGGGGGGGTTACCCGCGGCCCCAAAAACCCTTGCTTTAATGGCGGGGGCTAATGGGCGCAAAAAATTTGGACATGTAAAATTTTCTCCCCGCGGTACAATAAAATTTGTATAATGTTTATGAATCCCTGAAAACCAAAAGGGAGGGGCCGATCCCAGGGAAATTTGTTGAAAAGGAGCCCATGTTTAGACGGTTTGGGTTGGGTTTTCCCAAATGGGTATTTTCCCAACACGGTTTGTTTTGGCAAATTTTTCCCCCAAAACCGAATTGTGGAAATAAAACCCCAAAAAACAAGGTTTACTCGTTCATAGATACAGGGAAAATTTATTTTCTCATTAGTTGCACGTGGGGGGTTTTTACCTTTTAAGGGCACAGACCCAAATCCCGGTTGGGGTTATTCCCCGGGTGTTTGCTTGTTTTGGAGCCTTTGCACACGGCCGAGGGCGGCGATTTGTCCCCCTGTTTCGGGAGAAAACCCCCCCCCTTCGTTTTGACTGTTTTTTTTAATTTGTCCGAAAAACCGGGCGGAAAAATGGCCCGTTAAATTTTTTTTTCAGACCGTGAAAAAAGCCCAGGGGATCCCGGGGGTTTTTCCATAAAGATTTCAAAACCGGAAATTGTCTGAAAAACCTGGTGGGGAAAAGGGCCTTTTTTTTTTGCGCTGGTTGGAAAAACAATTAAAGGTCATTAGGGTTTGCAATACCCTGAAGGGAAAGAAATAGGGGCAGAAGCCCTGCCTCGGGCCCTTGTTTTGGGGTTTTTTGGGCAATGAAATCCTGCACTTGCGGGCCCGATTTTTCCCTGCTCCTTTATGTGGCGGACTAATACGCCCCTGGGGGAGCCCTTATTATTTTGGCTCTTTTAAATCGCTGTTTAGATTTTGGTCCCTAGTGATGCACATGAAGCCAGGCCCCTCTTTTTTGGGAGGTGCACAAAAGGTTTTAAAAATAAAATGTGGGGAAATGCGGGTGCGGGGCAGCGTGTTGGCGCCTTTTTGTTGGGGTGAAATTCCCCCCTTGTCTGCTGGCCGCTGTACAGGAAAAATCTTTTGGGGAATGTTTTTGGTTTGCGGCCCCGTCTTTTGCGCCCCCGGGTGACTTGGGCCGGGTTTAGGGAACCCAAGACCCCTTTTTACTGGGTTTGTGGGTCGGGAAATGGATGATTAGGGGTGGGCACTCCTGCTTCCACCTCTAATGTCCTGAAGGTACAACTCGCACTGAAACCCGGGGAAATTTAAGTTAGATTTTAAGGGGGTCTGTTTTCCCTCCATGGGGGGGGGGTGTATAAAAGCCTGTATCCCCCAATACTAGGGAAAAGGGGTGGAGGCTTTTTCTTCTTTTTTTTTGGGTAAAAGCCGCAAAGTGAAAAAAAAAATCATTGAATTATTTGCACTTTTCAAGTCAAAGGCGGGCAAAACCCCTAAAAAGTGGGGGGGGGGGCCACCTGGAAGTAGTTGGGGAAATGATGGACCCCCTCCCCAAAGTGTATTTTGGGGGGGAGGGGGGATCTGCGGGTGGGGGGGGCGTTCCCAAATTTTTTTTTTTGGGGGAGGGGGGGGGAACCTAGGCCAGTGTAGTTAAGTCGTAGGGAAAATCTTAGAGGGGGTTGGATTTTTGGGGACGACCCCATTTGGGGGAAAGGGGGTTACACTGGTTGTAGTTGGGGGAGGCGGCACATTTTGGGGTTCCCTTTTCCCCTATGTAAGTCGGGGGGAGGCATGTTGGGGGGGGGGGGCCCACAGTTGGGGGTTCATTGGGTTTGTACCGGGGGAGGATTTTGGGGGGGGGGGGGGGGACAGTTGGGGTTAATTGGGATGTACCGGGGGAGGGGGGACAGTTGGGGTTACCCTTGCTATGTACCTGGGGGGGATGGGGCGGCACAGTTGGGGTGGGGGTTACATTGGCTATGTAGTCTGGGGGAGGCATGGGGGGCGGCACAGTTGGGGTGGGGGTTACATTGGCTATGTAGTCTGGGGGAGGCATGTTGGGGGGGGGGGTTGGCACAGTTGGGGTTACATTGGCTATGTAGCTGGGGGGGGGGGGGGGTGGCACAGTTGGGGTTACATTGGCTATGTAGTCGGGGGGGGAGGCATCACAGTTGGGGACGGGGTTACATTGGCTGTGTAGTGGGGGGGGCCATAGATCTGGGGGGCATGTTAGCAGTGGTTTTTTTTTTTTGGTGGGGGGGGGGGGGACACCTAGGAAGTATAGTTAGTTATGGAGTTTATGCTACCCTCTTTGGGCCCCTAGTTGGGGGCGGCACAGTCAGGGAGGGGGCACGTTGGCGGTGTAGTTGGGGGTCAGCACATCAGCAGCGTGGGGGGGCAGTTTTTTTTGGGGGAGGGTGACTCCTAGGCAGTGCAGTTGGGGAGTGATGCGACTCCTCGGTGGTGTAGTAGAGGGGGGCATGGTGGGAGCAGACGCCTCTGTGTATGTGGGGGAGATATATTGGGTTTCCTCCTATTTGTAACGAGCAGGTGTCACCAAGAAAATTGTACAGAGACCGTGAAGTTTGTAAGCACCGCAGCCGGCACGTGGGGAGTATGACTCCCAGGCGGCCGGGGGATGCGGGGTGTGGTAGTTCCCCCGGGGCGGGTGTAACAGGAGGCGGGCCCGCAGCCGCGTGTTCCCGGAGGGTTCCCGCAGGCGCAGCCGTGTGTGCGCTCTTTGTGCCGGCAGCTCCCCGGGGGCGCCGCACATGGCCGAGGCCGCGGTAAAGATGGCGGCGCACAGTGTCAGGCGCGGAGGGGGAGGGGCGTGCGCGGCCTCATTGTGTCGCGGCCGCGGGAGGTGACGTCACCGCGCGGCTGCGCACTGCCGGGAGAACTACAAGTCCCAGCATGCCTCCTGCTACAACGGCTGACGTGACTGTGCGGCCTCCACAGTGAAGGAGCCGCATGCAGAGATATCACGGCGGGCGGGAGAGCTGACTGACCAGCAATCCCCTCTTGGCATCGGTCTCGGGCTCGGTTCAAGCATTCATGAGACTCCATGATGGAAACCCATCTACCGGGTTTTCCCGAAAATAAGACTGTGTCTTATATTCATTTGTGCTCCTAAAGACGCGCTAAGTCTTATTGTTAGGGGACGTCTTATTCCTCCATGAACAATAATTCACATTTATTGTTCAACAATCCATCTACATGTATTAATATACTGTAGTGATTTCATCACAAACATCAGCAGAAGCAGCCAAACTCGGAATTGCATCAAAAAAATGCACCATGTGTTATTTTCAGGGAAACAGGGTATAATGGGTATCAGGACTTGTTCGCATGGTGTATTTGGATCCAAAAATCGCATCCAGAAACCAGGGCTGTGGAGTCGGCAAACCGAAGCTCCTCCTCCTCAATTTCCCAAACCTCCAACTCCCTCATACACGGCGCATATTAAAGTGATAACTTTACTGTAGTAAAATGGTAACATCAGGCTGTTTATCACCTTAGGCTAGGTTCACACGGTGTATTTGCAGGGCGTAATTACGCCCCGCAATTAGCCGGTGAGGGGGCGGGGGAGTGGGGGGGCCGGCACTTCGCCGGCCCATAGATTAATTCCCAGGGGGCGCGTTTTTGGGGTAGAAAAATTACATGTCAAATTATCTCCCCCCCGGGCTTCGTGGCGGGGAGGGAGACTAACCATAGTTTTATGAGAACTTGATTACCTAATGAAGGGGCCTTTTTCGGCCGTAATAGCGCCCCCCCGGCGCGTATTACGGACCCAAAAAGGCCCTTTTTAAACCCTGTGAACGGGCCTTATGATACAAAAATAAAAACTTTTGGGTAACAGCACTGACAAGCAAAAAGGGGTAAAAATTTTTTTGTCTTTTGAACATTTTGGTTTTAGAAAAAGCTGTTTTGTACCCAGTCCAGTCTGCACCAACTTGGAAATTTTTTTCAAGAACCCCTTTAATTGATTCAGAGCCCAGAAGGATCCCGGCATATTGAAAACCAAAAGGGGGATTTCCCAAATACTAAAAAAATAAAAAAAATAACATTTTTGATTTTTAGGGGCAAAATTGTAACTAAGCAATGCTAAATACTTGCAAGTCAAATTTATGTATAATATGATCAGAAGACTATATATACAATCATAGTAGCCTCCGAATACAAAGCATGTAGTGGATGGAGAGAATAAGGAGCCTGAAAGTCCAAGTTCAAAACATTGTTACCCTTTGCTTTGTCAGTGTAAAACTATTTATTTGCACATGACTTGAGACACAAGAACAAATTGTAAATAAGCAAAACACTGCAAGAACATTTGTGGATCTCTGAATTTGGTTCTGAAATAGTGTCGCCTGCATCAGATCCTGCAAACATGACCCTCACATCTGATCTACATTAATTCCAGGCTAGAGAACGGCCTCACTACACTAATTTGGTTGGGGAAAAGTGGTGACAACAGGGGCAACCATCTCTAACAATGTCAGGGTATAAAGGAATTGCCTCAGCCACAGTCAGTGTTGATGAATGGTTGATCTTCTACTTGTTTGAAAGCAGGTGAAACATTTAAATAAATTCCGTTTGCCTGTAGCGGATCTTTCCCCTGGGGCAGCGCTTTGCCTGCTCATGTCATCAACCACTCCTCATTTGATGATCTGAAGATATGGGAGCAGTAGACTGGCCGGACCCAATACCTCTTCCTATTGCATCGAACTCACTGGACCAACTTATTCTATATTTTCGGAGTCGGTTCATTTTATGACGACTCCGACTCCTGCAAAATAGGCTCCGACTCCACAGCCCTGCCAAAAACGCAGCAAAACTGATCCAACACGTATCCAAGGTGCAGCTGTGTTTGGCTGCAGCAGGATCGCACCCTATCGTTTATTATAGGGCTCCTGCTGCGTCTTTCGGACCAAGAATTGACAGGACAATACTTAGAATAGATCCGAAAGACGCAGTGCGACGCACATCAGAGATCACTCGTGTGAACGCCGATACGTGTGTCGTATTAAAAGCAATGTATATCACACTGCTATTTATTAGATACATGATGGGTCCAACAGATGGATCCAAATACGTAACTAAAAGAGTAAGGTCCACACGGACCCAAGACCTGTATGAACAAACTATAAGGAATAATGTTCACACGGTGTAATGTGGGGACGTTATTATCGCCCGCAATTACTGCTATGTGCCCAGGGGCCGCCCCATAGACATTCATTATTCTCGCCGCGTACGCACCGTGAATAACTGACAGGTCACTTTCTCCCCCCACGGCGGATTCGCCGAGCGGGGAGAGGAGACGTAAATCTCCATATTTCTCCGGGAGGAGACGTAATCCATAGTTCTCTGAGAACTGTGGATTACCGTAATGACTGGGACGGATCTCACCCTGTATTTAGCGAAATACGGGGTGAAATACGTTCCAATAATTGCCGTGTGAACATGGCCTTAGCGGCTGTCCTGGCACCGCAGATACAGAGCACACCTAAGGCGATGTGCTGACCAAAACCGCAATCTGCAGGTGGAGCTTTGAGACCAGAAACTGTTCATTTCTGGGACACCCTCGCACCTCCCAACTTGGTCAATAATGGACACTTCTCGTTCACGCAATAAAACCTGTACTTTTTTGGCATCTATATGCTTTAGGTTTTTTTTGGTTTTTTTATGTGTAATTTAGCACAGAGTCGTCCACATTGAAATAAATTACTGAATATTATATAAATTGTAGCCTTATGTGCAGTCAGGATTCAGAGAGATGCTCATTCAGGGCAGTAGAGTAAGGGTCCGGCATGGTTTATTACTCAGATTTTCAGACTGTTATATAAAAGGTTTATATGAAGAGAAAGAGCTGAGCTCGTGGATATATAGGGATATAAAGATCAGAGAGATAGGCGAGCTGCTGTGATATATAGGGTTATATGATGAGGAGGAGAAGCTGAGCTCTGTGATAAATAGGGTTATAATATAAGAGAGGACTAGAGCATCTGTGATATATAGGGTATATGAATAGAGGGAGAGGTAGCCTGAGCTCTGTGATATATAGGGTTATATGATAAGGGAAGGAGCTGAGTCTGATGATATATAGTGTTTATATGATGAAGGGAGATGAGCTGAGCTCTGGTGATATATAGGGTTATATGAAAGAGAAGAACTGAGCTCATTGATATAAATGTTATGTGATAGAGTGAGAGAAGCTGAGCTCTGTGATATATAAAAGGGTTAAAAATGATAGAGGGGGGGAGAGGCTCTGGATATAGGGGGTTAAATGATAGGGGGAGAGGAGCTCCCACTCTGTGATATATGGGGTTATATGATAGAGGAAGAAGCTGAGCTCGGTGTTTAAAAGGCTTATATAAAGGGGAGGAGAGAGGCTGAGCTCTGTGTTTATATAGGATTTTATGTGGGGGAGAAAACCCTGACCTCTGTGATATATGGGCTTAAATGAAGAGGGGGAAAAGCTGAGCTCTGTGATATATAGGGTTTTATGTTTGAGGAGAGAAGCGAGCTCTGTGATTTTAAAAAAGGGGTTTTATATGATAAGGAGAGAAGCAGCCTGTAAATATATGGGGTTAAAAGATAGGGAGGGGAAGCTGAGTTTCGTGATAAATAGGGTTTAAATTCATAGGGGAGAGGGGCTAAAGCTCTGTGATATCTGGGGTTTATATGATAGAGGAAGAAGCTGGTCTTGATTTATGGGGTTAATGGTTTCATTGATCATTTTATTCCTTTGTGCTAAAAAACTGGGTTTGGGGAGTTATATCTGTAGAACGGAGGTGTGAAACCATCTTCACCGAGACCACAGCAGCATTATGGTTGGCGCCATTGGGGGGGTGTCTAGGGTCTCTGGGTCGGGCTGTCCGAGTTGTCGACCACCTGTGAGTTGCTGAACTGAGCAGGGTGCACCCGTATTTGGAATCCAAGGTGGTGTCGGCTCCCTCCGCCTCTGCCACGTGCTGTGCCCTTTGGGGAGAGTGGAGAGCCAGTCTCTTTGCATCTCGACCTGGTTCTTCCCTTCTCGCTGTATCTGAACTCTCACAGGCTCTGTAACAGGTGGAAAACCAGATTCAGTACAACACATGTGCTTTAGAGGTAAATTTTATTTATTTATTTATTTTTAAATCCATTTTCTCCTCTTCCCATTACGGCCAATGAATGATGTTTGGTGCTGGCATATACCGTAAAGGGTTTACATCATGAAATCTTCCCAGCAGAAGGGTGAAACACAGCGATGTTTGAGGCACAACTCGTATGCCATCAAAGTCCGATAGGTGTGGGCACCACCCCTGGGACCCCCGTGCCTGTTGTCAGACCAGGCCCAAAACTCTCTTTTTCTTAAAAGGGAAAGGGTCAGGCTTCCCCCTTGAAATGAAGGGGGTTTTTGAGTAAATTTTCTGGTCAGCCGGCGGCGTGCTCCCCTTTCTGGGAATCCCTAAGGAAATGGAGAACACGCACTTCCCCGTACTGGGAACTCCCATGAAAAAGAATGGAGAAACCATGCCCCTGTACTGGGAACTCCGTAGAACAGAAAGGGGGAAAACACTGCTTCCTGTACTGGGGAACTCCCATAAACAGAATGGAGAAAACGTGCTCTCCTGTATGGGAACTCCGTAGAACAGAAAGGGGAACACACTGTCCCGTACTGGGAACTCCCATAGAGGGAATGGAGAAAACCCCCTGCTCACCTGTACGGGAAACTCCGATAGAACAGAATGGAGAACACACTGCTTCCTGTACTGGGAAATCCGTAGAACGAAAGGAGAACCACTGCTCTCCTGTACTGGGAACTCCCATAGAACAGAATGGAGAACACAGTGCTCTCCTGTACTGGGAACTCCGATAGAACAGAATGGAGAACACACTGCTCCTCTGTACTGGGAACTCCCATAGAGGAGAATGGAGAACACACTGCTCACCTGTACTGGGAACTCCGATAGAACAGAATGGAGAACACACTGCTCTCCTGTACTGGGAACTCCGATAGAACAGAATGGAGGGGTATGTGCTCTGTGCAGAGACTTTCAGGGACCCTTTCTAGAGATAGATGCTGATCTCACCTCAGACCCACACCTGTCAATTATGCGATCAAAGTGTGAGATGGGAACACCCCTTTAACAAATGGTCTATCCAAGATTTCGCAGTTAAATGTCTGATTACTCGGGGTTCAAGTCCCAACCCCCCAACACAAATACATGCACTGATCACAAGAGCAGGCATCTCCAATCCCCATGTGATGGGAGCAGTGGCGCCCAAAGGGATCTTAAAGAACATGATAAATAGAATTTGTTTTTTCGCCGGCAGGAAGTTGCCTTTTTTTTTTCTTTCTTCTATTAAAAAAAAATTGGGGCAGACGATAAGTGTTGAACAGCGATCTGAGGATCAAGAGTCTGTCAGGGCTGAACCTGCCTGGATGAAAGTCTTGACTGTGCGGCCCCTATAATTGTACCTAATGTCTTGCAGGGCAAGTTGGATGATTACCAGGACCGAATGAACAAAGGAGAACGGCTGAATCAGGACCAACTGGTAACTACAAGAAAGCCTTTTATTTCAGCTTTTAGGCAGTGGATCCAAAACGAGCGCGCCTAAAGTGAGAAACGCCACATAATGATTGACCCACGTGAGCTGACGTTTCTTTAAAGGGAACCTGTCACATTGAACCCGCTCTCTGATCTGCGGGCAGGAGGAGCGGAGCAGAGTGATATATTATGTGGAGAAAGATTCAGGAGAACTTTTATTTCCTTTATGTCCCTGCTTATCCTAGGTTAAAGGGGTTGTCTCACTATAAAGATTAGCTTTCAACATGTAGGGAACGCTAAATCAAGACTTTTTCCAAATACATCTCTCTTTTGCGATTACCTTGGTCAGGAGATGAGAGATTTTATCTGCTCTGAGTGCAGGCAGGTTTCTCTGGTTACCGTCCCTATTTAGAGAGCAGGGAGTGATGTCGCCAGGACGCCGGCAGCTTGAGAAGAGTCTCTAAGGGCTTGTTCACACAGTGTTTTTGGATCCGTTTTGTATTTGAAAATCTCATCCAAAAACGCAGCGTCGATCGGATCCAAGAAGCAGCTGAGAGTTTGGATGTGTGTTGGCTGCAGCAGGATCGCACCCTATAGTTTATTATAGGGCTCCTGCTGCGTCTTCCGGATCAAGCATTGACAGGACAATTATTAGAACGGATCTGAAAGACGCAGTGCGACGCACACCGGTGATCACTCGTCTGAACACTGATCCATGTTTCATATTAAAAGCAATGTAAAGCACACTGCTGTTTGTTAGATACGTGTTTGTGGTCCGACAGATGGATTCAAACACGCAGCTAAAAGCGTATGTAAGGGCTTGTTCACACAACGTTTTTGGGTCCAGCAATGTTCAGTGTGATTTACATTACTTTCAATGTAAAAAGCGTATCGCCGTTCACACGAGTGCGCTCCGCTTTTCGGATCTGTTTTAAGAATTGACATGTCATTTCTTCTTGCGTTTTACGCAAGAGAAATCCCCATAGGAAACCATGGGGCGCGCTTTTGGAGCCTGAAAATAGGATCCAAAAAAGCAACACACTTGCGGGTACGTTTTGGATGCGCTTATGATACTAAAAGCGGATTCGAAAAACGCATTGGATTAAAAATGTAATGTGTATAATATTATATATATATATATATATATATATATATATATATATATATATATATATATATATACTACTAATTAAGTATTAATAGGAATTATTAATAACTAAATAGTAATAATTGGGGTTAGGGCTAAGGTTAAATTATTAATTGTAAATTAATAATTATCAAAAGGGTGTATTTGGTTATGGAATAGGTTAAATTAATAGATAATTGATTTAAAAGAAAAGGCATTGAAAAACGCATCCCAAAAAACGCATGCAAAACGCGTAAAAAAAAAAAAAAAAGCATCAGCTGTTGTGTTTTTGGATACGTTTTTTGGATGCGGTTTGGATGCAGTTTTCTTCTGGTGAAAAACGGATCCAAAACGTCGTGTGCACAAGCCCTTACACGGACCCAACACCCCGTGTGGACATACCCTAACAAACAAAGGAGAGTAATTACTTTTGATTGTTTACTTTGAGCTCTGTTGCCTTCTGCACTATAGATAACCTCTCCTGCTTTCATGTCAGTGAAATTAGAAGTGCTGATATGCTAATCACTGATATAGAACCACCCACAACCTGACCAGGTAAAGTGATTCTGAAACTGCCTGTGACTATGTGAAACAGCATGGTGAGACAACCCCTCCAGGAGTCCAGTGGGGTTTTTTATAAGTGATTGACTGCTATCTCTGTATGCATACTTGCACATCAATGATAGGACCGCCTACTGGACTCCTTGCATGGATTTCAATTAATAAAATAAAAATTCTACTGTATCTTTCTCTACAGAGTAATATCAATCTGCTCCGCTCCCCCTGATCTAACATGCTCCTCGCAGAACAGATAGTGAGTTTAACCCCTTAACGACCCTGGATGTAGGAGTACGTCCCAGGGCCGCTAAGGGGCTTTGCAGGGGGATCGCTTCGCGACCCCCCCCCTTCCCCTCCCCCGCACAGCCACCGGGTGTTAGAGGCTGATCGCCGCTAACACCCGGCAGTAACAGCGCCGGCGGGTGGTGTCGCCCGCTGGTGCTGTTTAACCCATCATACACCGCGGCAAAGATGGCCGTGGCGTCTGAATGAATGACGATCGGTGCCGCGCACCGAACCTCAGGGTGATCGGCATCGCCACAGCATAGCTGCAGCGATCAGACACGGCAGTGGGGAACCCTGTGAAGGCTCCCGTCACTGCCATGTCCCGGTTTGCCCCACTTCCGGCCGTAGACAGGAAGTGGGGAAACAGCCATCTTGGTACAGTCTCATGCATTGTCTATGCAATGCATTAGACTGTATTAACAATCGCGCCCCCTAGCAGTCACGGCCCATAGGGGGACTCAATGTTACAGTGAAAAAAAAAAAAAAAAGTATTAAAAGTTCACATCACCCTCCTTTCCCCATTTTACAAATAAAATCATAAAAATAATAAAAAAGTTACACATATTTGGTATCACCGTGTCTGAAAATGTCCGATCTATAAAAATATAACATCATTTATCCCGTACGCTGAACACCGTAGAAGAAAAAAAATTCCAAACGCCAAAATAGGGCCGCCCACAGCCTGAACAGGAAGTGGGAGCCTGAAGCTGTAGGGCCGCCCACGGCATGAGCAGGAAGTGGGAGCCTGAAGCTGTAGAACCGCCCATAGCCTGAACAGGAAGTGGGAGGCTGATGCTGTAGAACCGCCCACAGCCTGAACAGGAAGTGGGAGGCTGATGCTGTAGAACCGCCCACAGCCTGAACGGAAAGAACCGCCCACGGCCTGAACAGGAAGTGGGAGCCTCAAGCTGTAGGCCCGCCCACAGCGTGAGCAGGAAGTGGGAGCCTCAAGCTGTAGGCCCACCCACAGCGTGAGCAGGAAGTGGGAGCCTCAAGCTGTAGGGCCGCCCACAGCGTGAGCAGGAAGTGGGAGCCTGAAGTTGTAGAACCCCTCACAGCGTGAACAGGAAGTGGGAGCCTGAAGCTGTAGAACCCCTCACAGCGTGAACAGGATGTGGGAGCCTGAAGCTGGCTGTGAAGAGCAGGCTCTGTGAGACATTGTAGTGAGAACACCCCTTTAATTTTTCCGTCTCAACGGCTAATAAAGCATAATGTAATTAAAGTTTTATGAGATGAGAAGCAAACTGTTTGTCAACAGAAAGTTGAGCAACTTGACTCAAATGTTAATTGAATATTGTGAAATGTTATAATTTACCGTCTGTGTTCTTAGGATGCGGTGGCGAAATATCAAGAGGTTGTAACAAACATGGAATTTGCTCGTGAGCTTCAAAGGAGTTTCATGACTTTGGGGCAAGATGTAAGTAGATGGACTCTGTTGGGTTTGTTTCTTGCGCTGTTGAATGCCGTTGGTCAATATGAAAGCACCTTGCAGGTTATCTCTGGGTCTTGGGTAATTTGGGTTGGAGGTCGGTCACCGTGCCGCCCCCTCTTCTGGCTTTTGCAGATCCCATTTTAAGAAATTTATTCAAAATGGTAAAATTGTTTCCCATTTCAGATTCAGAAAACCATCAAAAAGACGACTCGTCGCGAGCAGCTCATGCGTGAAGAAGCAGAACAGAAACGTTTAAGAACGGTGCTAGAGCTCCAGTTCGTCCTGGACAAGCTCGGAGACGAGGAAGTCCGCAATGACTTGAAGCTTGGGTTAAATGGCGTCCCCGTGTTGTCGGAAGAAGAACTTTCTGTATTGGATGAGTTTTATAAACTGGTGGAGCCTGAGCGGGACCCAACTTTACGGTAAAATGATGGCTAAATGCAGGGGATGGGCTGACGGCTCAACTTGTTTAATTCATTAGGGACAAGTGACTGCTTTAAACCTGGCACCGCTTGTGTCCTTGTGGAACTAAAGAAGTACAAACAGTCCCCGACTTACACTGTTCCTACTTATATCTGTCCTCTAGTTAAACGGAGACTTATGGGGCATGCTGGCGCTTGTAGTTCCATGTTCCACAGCAGATAGTAGTTGTGGAATGACAAGTTTCAGCATACCACAGCAGCACATGAGGGGAATCTTCTTAATAGGGCACAGACAGCAAAACAAATGTAAAAACCCCTCCCTGCACTATCCGAAACTAAAAAAAAAACCTTTTGTGCTGGAGTTACATGTAATAAATGTACCTGTTCCGACCTACACACAATTTCAACTTTAGAACAAACCTACAGTCCCTGTCCCGTTCGTAACCTGAGGACTGTCTATATTACTATCGGCAGTTTCAAAACTCAACACAACTATACGGTGCTCTCCCCAAGGAGAGATGTTCCCGTTTCTGAGCCACTCATTGCCTCCCACCCAGACAGCCAGTTTGGCTCTGCTCTGCTCTGATGAGGGGCAGAACCCTGAAACAGCTGTATGCCGATGAGTGATACTGGCTTGGCTAAATATCCCTTTTGCTTTCTAAAGATTCAGTGAATCGGAAGCAAATTGAGGATTTGTTACGTCCAGTAGAAGGCACTTGAGTTTCTCAGCTCCTTTCTCATAGTGCTTTGTGATATCTTATGCTGTCGCTTTATGATCAGTCGAGGGTCTGACCTCCTTGGGCTCCTGAGAATAAGGATCTGGTCTATTGCTGCGCTCCTTTTAGGTTTTCTATCACCACAGCCACCTAGATGTGCAGGAAACTGCAGCAGGGCCCAATTCACATGAATGGAGCTGTGCTACACTCCCACCCCCCACCCAGAAAGATCCGGTGCTGAATCAGTGCCTTGTTCTCGGGATCTATAGAGTGACTCCTATAAATAGCAAATCCTGGTGATAAGTAATTTCGCAGTTGGAAAACTTCTTTATTTGTGATGTTGTGATCTTGCAGTTTGTCCTATCTTATGTGCTCGTCAGGTAAGGAAAACGTCTGATATTTTTGAGATGTCTAGACGTTTTCTTCCTTGTGGACCTGGCTTCTAAGACCTTTGTACAATTGTCCTTGACATACACACTTCAGCTTTTGTTGGATAATTTTTCAAAGGGAGAAAAATCCTTAAATGTCTGCAGGACAAGGCCTGGAAGTTTCACATCTGAAATGTTACTACTTGCTGACCGCGCATAGACCCTTAGGCTATGTTCACACGGCTTAAATTGGGAGGTATTTCGGCCCGTATTTTGCGCTGTACTGCGCTCAATACGGGACAAGCTACGTCCCAGTCATTACGGTAATCCACAGTTCTCATAGAGAACTATGGATGACGCCTCCTCTCCCCGCTCGGACAATACGACGCGCGGGGAGAGAAGTGACATTTCAATTACTAGCGGCGAATACGTGCCGCTAGTAATGAATGTCTATGGGGCTGGCGGGCTACCGCCCAACCCACCACCACCGCCGCCGCAAGTTCCCGAAGTCCCGGCGTAATTACGCCCCGCAATTATGCCGTGTGAACATAGCCTAAATGTTCGGACACTGAGGGCGGCGTGTAGGATCCAGGCACATAGAGGCCAGTTCTAAATGGCTTTAAAGCAGTGTAGAATGCGCCAGAATATATTAACCTGTTTTACTGTGGGTCATAGATTTGGCGCTTTCTAGTTCCCCTGTAACAACTCTGGCTCAGATAAAACACTTTCAACTTGCTCTACCTTTTCCAGCAGTAATTCCCCCAGTTTTGCCGTCCTCCAGTCATAAATTTGTAGAATAATGGCCCCCCCCCCCATCTTGGGCGCATTACAAAGCACCCAGCCTATTACGCTGGGTGTGAACATACCCTTAAGTTAAAGGGTTTGTCTCACTCCATTGATTCATCTCACATCAGTCCTGTTTTCTTGGTTTCACTTTGAATTTAGGGGCGTGTTTACTGGCTTCTACTAGGCTGCAGTAGAAGCCAGGTCTGTAGCTATAGCAACCAGTGCTGGCAGCCTATCAGGAGAGATCCAACAGGTCTGTAGCTATAGCAACCAGTGCTGGCAGCCTATCAGGAGAGATTGAACAGGTCTGTAGCTATATTGACCTGAGGAGCTGATGCAGCCCATACAAGAGGGAATATCTAGGAATAGGTAGGATACTGTTAATGGACACATATTGCAAAGTGACTTGTTTTTGCAAGATCTTTATCATAAAAAGCAGCAATCCTTGTAGTGAGACCACCCCTTTAATTACCCAGACCTCCCCTCATTAGCAAATACAGGTGTTAATTTAAAAACCATTAAGACAAAATTCTGAATTTCAAAACAGAACACTAATAGTATCGGGTCCGGTCTTTGAATTAAGGGTGCATTCACATAGAGCATTTTTTTTGGTGTGTTTTCTGCAGAAATTCACGGCATAAATTGCTGTGCATTTCTGCAAAAAAAAACTTACCAAAAACGCTCCGCATAAAAGCACCCGAACTCTTTTCAGGCCATAGCGGTCTGAAATGAGTCAGCAATTTTTTCTGCCCCTGACATTTTCTCAGTATGTGTTTTTATCTTGTGTTTTTTTTTTTTTTTTTTTTTTTTTAATATATATTATGAAATAAAAATGGTGGAAATAAATATGGATACGTTTTAATTCTATTTTGGACTGGTGCTGGTTCTCATAGTTTGCTTGAAATGTACTGTGGGATTCCAGGTTAAGAAACTGAAAAAATACAAAATGAATCACTATCCTTTATAAAAATAAAAAAAAAAATTGTGTGTGAGAACCTCCTATAGACTGTTTCCTGTCCAGGGCTCTTTGCCGGCTTCTAATTTGCTGTGTGGTTTCTATAGCTGGACGGGCACTCAAATGCTGGATGTAAACCTCTTCCTCTGTCCTGTACAATGGCGTTAAATCAAATAGTTTTGGAGATTTTTGTTCATTTTTGATACTAGATGGAGATAATTTGTACTTTGTCTTCCCTTTCGTTAGGTTGAGTGAGCAGTATGAACAGGCTTCCATTCACCTGTGGGATGTCCTCGATGGAAAAGACAAGGCCGTTTGTGGAACCACATGTAAGACTTGTGTAACTGTGACGGGGATCTGTGTCTCCTCCAGAAATGTCCATGTCCTCAGCTGCCTCATGGCCGTTTTGATGGCTGGAGAGCTCCCTATACAGCGCTGCTATCTGCAGTTAGCTGCATTGCCTTTTCTGGCTCTTCCTTAGTCAGCAGTGACCTGGGCTCCATGCCAGCGGCTGCTCTCTCAGCAGTATTGTTGCTGATGCGCACAGTGCACCCTCTTTCTAGAAATCAGATGAGAAGTGGATGCGCGTTTGGTCAATACAACAATTCGGCTTCAGAAACTTGATTTAAAAATGTCTGTATCTTACACATTGGCGGCAACATCTCAGAAGCCAATGGTGATGGAGGGAGTGGAGACTTGTGTCTATTGCTGAGATGCTGGACTCCCATTTGACCATACACCTTGATGACCTGTCAATAGGATATGCCCTCAATGTGTGATAGGTGCGGGTCCCACCTATCTCGAGAATGAGCCCCAAAAACTCTCAGTTTTGAAAGGAGCGTTTCATTGATTTCAATCATAGTTCCTGTGTGTGCTCAATTGGTTTTGGGGCTCATTCTCGAAATTGCTGCAGGTTCCACCTCTGGGGCCCCCACGTATCACACATTGATGGCGTATCCTTTCCATATGCCATTAATGTCTACAGTGGAACAACCCCTTTAAGAATTCTCCTTCTTTTTGACCTTGTATTGGTCGCACTTTAAATGTGTGGTAGAGCAGATGACATGTCTTAGACTAGGAAACACAGATGCAAAATTGCTTACAGGATAGCTAGCCGGCTCATTGACCACATGGTGACTTTGACCCCTTTTATTTTTGGAATTGGTAAGACTTTGTTTTACTACTTTTAGATAAAGCCCTGCATGAACTGCTGGATCGTGTCCTTCAGAGCGAATATTTTGATAGGCCCCAGAATCACCAGAATGGGCTCTGTGAGGAGGAGGAAGCGCTTGCGGTGCCGTCTGCAGAAGAACAAGCGCCTGAGCTTGGTATTGCTCACTCTACCATTGAAGGTCCCAAAAATTTAATCTGTTGTACAATCCAATTCTGATCACACTTGCCAAGGGCAAACTTAAACCATTTTTTTTTTTTTACCAATGCATAAAAAAACCTATATAAAATATTTTTTTAGTAGATTAAAAATAGTCTATTACTCTCTATAATACATAAACACTCCTAACCGCTGTCCCTATCAGTGTGGTAAGTATGTAGATTTTTGATACTAGTCCCTGTGTACAGGTAATGGATTGTGTTGACTCAGTATAGCGCAGAAAAACAATGGGGCATCTGCAGTTATGTCACAGCATGATTAAATGAAAGCTCTGCATAACCTCTGCCCGCAACATGTTTCACCACAATTTGGGTCTGGGGGATATAACCCTAATTCCAGATCCCTGATGACGTCAGAAATCGAGGGATAATATAATATATATATATATTATATTATATATATATATATATATATATATTATTACATTTTTTATTGTTTTTTATTTTTATTTTATATAGGTTTAAAAAAAAAAAAAAAAGTTAAGTTTGCCGTTGGTAAATGTAGTTATGGTTGAGCTTGGTATTTTCACAGCTGCCTTGTCTGTCCTACTTAGTCTACCGTGCAATTACTGTGTGGTATTAATGGGTGTAGATGTCTTGCCAAAACTATATAGATGAGGTTGAGTGATCTTATTGTA
Source organism: Phyllomedusa bahiana (assembly GCA_025379985.1). NCBI lineage: Eukaryota > Metazoa > Chordata > Amphibia > Anura > Hylidae > Phyllomedusa > Phyllomedusa bahiana. The sequence continues at coordinate 12,406 of JAODAL010008852.1, read as the reverse complement.
GAGAACTTAATATACGGGTAAAATTACACTTCATGGGTTTTGCAGATTTTATTGCTGCTCTTCCTTTAATGTGAAAGAGCAGAGTATTTAGACAGATTTTCTTTTTCTGATTTTTTTTTAAAAATGTTTCACTCTCCTGCCTTTCTAGAACCTGAAACTGTGGAGGAATATGCTGAGCCCACTGAAGTAGAGTCCACTGAGGTAAGGATTTTAATGCATTCTGCTGCATCTTGGAAGAACTTGTGCTGATGCTGATAGGACACTTCATTGCCCCCGGCCCTGTCAGCACTCTGACTGCAGGTAAAATCTGCGGTAGTAGTTTTGCACTCGTGTGATATCCGGTTCGCTGCATGCTGAACATTTGGAGGCATACAGCTTTTAGAATCCTATTTTCCTAATCCTGTTATACATAGTGAATGCTAACATACTATACACTGAGTAGTTTCCAGATAAAGGTATCCCACTAAAGTCCTGGCAGGGGGGCCAACCCTCCTTCTTTTTCTCTGCACGAAGTTATTGATTTAGGGTTCTCAATTGTTTTGCTTAAGAGTTTTCATGCAAAATGCTGCTGATAATTTGGTATGCTAGGGGGAAACTAGGACGTGGGAGCCCCATGGCACCTTCGGATTGGAAGCCGTAACGACAGCTGGGACCTTCACACAGGCATACAACGCTTCCACACTGGCCTCTAAAAAGTGCGGAGAGTCTAACCTTGGAGGGTGGGACGGGGAGTTTCTAACTATCCGTTATAAAGTTCTAGGTTTACACATGGTTTCTATGAAGGAAACTGGACCAATCCGAGCGGTGTGGGGGGCTCTTATGTTCTATGGGGAGTATTTGAAGAATGTTTTTCTCCGTTTTAAGATTGGTAATATGTAAGATAACTTGATCATTAACATCTTTTCAAAAATTGTTATTGTACCATGAATATGTGAAAATCCAATAAAACGGAGTTTGCAAAAAAAAATAAAAAATATCCTATTTTTAGCCGTGATTTAGGAAGGTCTATCCTGAAAGATTTTATAATCTGATGCTTCCATTGGATTAGGGCTTGTCCCCACGGCAAGGGTTTTTGGACTGTTTTTTCAGACGGTTTGCAGTTTTGGAAACCGTCTGAAAACCTGCAAGCGATGCTCCCCCATAGAGTTCAATAGAAAAACAGTTCAGCAGGCCCCACTGAACTGTTTTTCACATCGCCGGCGGCCCAAAAAACATAGAACATGTTCATTCTTCTGACCGGTTTCCAGACTGAAAATTAACATTGGAGTCCATGTAAACCGCTCAAATGTGAGTGGGCGGTTTTTGCAAAAAAAGTGAAGAATGATCCGACCTGTAGCGGGGGCGTTTTTGCAGGTCCTCTTGCACTTTTTTAACACAGGAAGGTCCTGCAAAGCACTTCAGTGTGAATGAGAGTCTATAACTCCTCTTTTTAGCCTAAACTTACCACATTTTTATGCTGTTAACATGTGCTTAAAGTGAAAGTTGGCCTTTGTGCATCATTTTTAAATTGTGGAGATAAAAAAAAAAATATCACATGGTTTCTTGCACCAATCAGGAATACTTTTGCACTCAGCTTGAAAAACAGTCCAAAAACCGATCGGAAAATGGGGACAAAAACTGTCCAAATACCGCTTGAAATGGACGGTTTCACTGAGGCAAATACAGAGCTGTTTTTGTCCTTTGCCGTGTGAACACACCATTAGGGTACGTTCACACTGCAAGGGACAAATACCGGTTGGTTTATCCGGCCGGTATTTGTTCGGTTTTGCAGCCGTCCCCACGGCCGCAGGGGGGCTTTTCTCCGCGATGAGCAGAGAACAGCCCTCCCCCCTCCTATTGAGGTGTTCATATTCTTCTGGACGGAAGAATGAACATGCTCAATGTTTTGTGAGCGGCCGGCGGGCGGAAAACCCGTGCAGTGGGGACTGCAGCACGGGTTTTCCATAGAGCACCATTGTGCTCATTTTCGGACAGTTTTTCAGGCGGTCTGCAAACCGGCCGAAAACCCGTGCCGTGGGGACATGCCCTAAGGATACAATTAAGTTTCTGAAGAAGTGAGGTAGTCTGTGTATTATTGCCAATTAAAGTGATTGTCAAGCAAAAAAAACAATTAATCTCAAATGGGGTCAGGGTGGTTCCACACACAGAAAAGAGGCGCCAGCTTTATGTACTTAAAATGGAGCACAAATTTTTCCTATGTGATGGAAGGAGAACCCCGAGCAGATTCTGGGGAGTTCAGCAGCAACAGGGCACTCGTAGGCAACTCCTTTCTTTGCAGTGAAATAAGCACTTTTTTCACAGGAGATATGCGCATTCATTAGCAAGTTTTCTTCACTTAATGTGTCCCTTGGTGCACATTTTTTATGCTTATTTTACTGCTTTTTTCACAGTACAGGAAAATTCATTGTTTTCGTATTCAATGAAGTTTTATTAAAGAGACATAACAGAAAAAGGAAAATTCATTGTTTTGGGCGTTTGTGCACCGTGTAACATGTGAAACAGTGAGCCAAAAAATGCAGCTGTGTGCCTGATGTGTACTTAAACACAAACACAAGCCCATGCTCACAAATCAATGGGTATACATTAAGCCATTCTCAGTAAGGGTCTAGACAGACCCAAACACACATCTATCAATGTGCAGTGTGATTTACATTGATTTCAATGTAAAACACGCATTGGCGTTCAGACGAGTGATCGCGCTGTGTGTTTACTTGCGTCTTTCAGATCCGTTCTAAGAATTGTCATGTCAATTCTTGATTCGAAAGATGCACTAGACGCCCTGTTTAATACTGTAGGGTGCGATCCTGCTGCAGCCCAAAAGCATTGCATGCGTTTTGGATCCGATTGACGTTCGTTGCGTTTTTGGATGCGATTTTCGGATCCAAAAATGCCTTGTCAACATACCCTAAGAGGCAGCATGCCCCAATACTACCTGGGAGACACTTTTACAGGTGCCACTCAATAATGAACAATTACTCATACACCCATCTACTAGGGGGGCAACGCTCAGCAAAAGAAAAACAAAACAAACTGTATTTAGATAATTCCAGTTCATACCAGTATGCAGAAAAGCCACAATACAATGCAAGGAAGACTGCACAAATGCAAAAACACTGATGAACATTACCCAATACCTACTATGTCCGAGGGGGGCGATTGCCAACATTTCAGTTGCATGTAAATAATGAAGGGTGCCAGTTATACAGTGCTGTGTGGTACACTGTGCTGGCTAACAACTAATTTATATGCCTGTACTATTCAAGTGGGCTTTGTTGCATATAATATTCCAAGTGTCCAACACAATAATGACAACCTTTACTCCCCAGTACAACAGGGCAAAACTACATACTGGAAAAAATGGGAAATATCGAGGTATTAGTTGACCAAATTACGCAAGCTCGCACCCACGTCAAGGGTCCTCATCATCTTATGGGTCCCTGGACTAGGCTTGCTAGCAATTTGTAGACAAAAGCTCCCCAAAAAAAGACACATTTTTTACTTAAAAAAAACCCACAAACACAAGGCTTTACTCACAGCTCAATGGTTATACATTGAACCATTCCCAGTAAGAGAATATAAGGAATAACCAGCTCACCAGAACAGCTTTTTGCAACGACTAAGGGCCTGAAACACGTGAGAAGTATGTCTTTGGATGTCTGACTTTGTCTTCATTCTCCAATAAAACGTGGTTTTTACTTGCACCAGCTGAGCTGGACTTCAGTTCCCAGTAAGAGGCACATTTAAGTAAGCCGGACCCTAATGTCTTGCTTTTTATGTGAACATTTTGACGTGTAATAGCAAAAAACCGAGGGCCTTATGCATGAAAACTGTCTAGCAGTAAGACTGTCAATTTTGCCTATAGCAACCAATCCGAGCACAGCTTTCATTTTTCCAGAGCCCTATATGAAATGAAAGCTGAGCTCTAATAATTGGTTGCTGTGGGCATCAAAGACAGTCTTGCGCTTAAACAGTTTTCATAATTGAGACTAGGGGAATTTTGCGTCAGTGCACAACAAATCATTGTAGGAACCTGCCCTAACTTTTTTTTTTTTTTTAACCCACCCTGGGCTTGTTTAAGAATTATTTTTCTTTGCTGGACAACCCCTTTAAGCCACTAAGGTGCTGGGTCAGCAGTGTTAAACCAGCCTAGAATCCTGCGACAAAATATTCATGTTCTAAATGTTATTGTACTTTTGTTTTCTCCTGCAGTTTGTGAACAGACAATTCATGGCCGATAACCAGTTCAGCAATGAGAAGGAACAAGTTGATGACTGGACAGTAGAAACTGTTGAAGTAGGTGTGAGGTTGACCCTTTCTGTCCCTTCAAGTGGAACTTTGTTAAAACAATGCAAAATGCAGCCCCCCCTCATTTGGCACATTTTATGTGTTTCCCACTTTTACTAGATCAGACCTTACTATTTGTCCCCAATTTTAATTTGGGTCTGATGAGCTTCTTTGGATTCCTTCTCGGCAGTACTGCTTGCTTTCTGCTTGGGGTACGTTAACACCGCTGATTCGGACACTGAATTTTCAGCATCCAAATCGGCGTCAAACCTTTGTCTGAAAAGCGTCTCAATACAACACTCTTCAGGCGAGGATTTGATCAGGTTTTCTACAAGGTTTTCTTTCTGAAACAATCCTACAAATTAACAGCCAGGACAAAAACCGCACCAAAAACTGCATCTAAAACTGCGCCGAGCTTCAAGAATTGACATGACACTACTTTTTCAGCATCCAAAGAAGCGCGGAAACCTTATGTTGTGTGTGAACTACAACGCTGCTTTACATAAGAATCAATGAAAATGAACTGAGGTGTTTTGGAGGCTTTTTGACGCTGTTCTAGGGGCGGAAACTCTCCGATAACGGCGCCAAAAACAGTTTCAAAATCGGCCGTGTGAACCCTTACACAGTGTCTTACATCATAAGTGCTGTAGTTGATTGGCTGAGTTGAACACTCAGGGCGACATGTATCAAGCTCGAGGCATCGGAGTGAGAAATCAAATTGGGAACGAAAATAAAGAAATAAATATGAATTTATTGAATTCTTTTGTAATTGTTTATTTTCGTTACAGTCCTTCCTGTATTCCTGATGTTGCGCTGTTCCCGGCGACAAACGCATCGTTATTGATTTTATTTATGGCTGGGATAGCCAAGCCCCCGCTAGCTCAACCGATCAGCTCTTTTCTGCCTTTTTTACTGTATTTTGAACTGTCCCGTCTTTTCATTTGATTGGTCCATACTACTCCATAGCTTATAATGGGTCACTGTCGCTCCTATTCTGATTGGCTGGTTTCTGCCAACCAATGAGAAGCGCTTACAGAATTTGAATTACTGTATTTCCCGGCAATTTTCTATATCCCAATTCCTGATGTTGTGACGGCGACAAACGCGTTGTTAGGGACTTGATTGAAGTATGTTTTTAGAAGGTTTTAGCTCTTTTTCTGATCATGTTTTACACCTAATAACGATTTTTGGAATCATACTCCATGCCGCTGAGAGCTGAGATTTATTTCTTTTGCGATCTTATATATTTTTCCTCTAATTTTAAATGATCAACTTTTACAATACATTTAATCGTTTTTACACAACTTTGATATGTATCTTTATTAATGAAATAATTTTATAGCCAACTCATTTTTATTATTGTACTGTTGTAACAGTCGACCTAGAGCACATTTTGCCCCATTCCATTACGTTCTCGCTTCACTTCGACTCAGATAGACCACATTCAACTAGGTCTGCCTGTCGGAGCTGGCGAGCGCTGCAATGCGCCACACTTTGCCGACCTGCGATCATGCATGCCTCGGAGGATTCGAATGTGGTGCGTCCCGCCCCAGAACGCCCACACCGCGGCCATTGCCCGCCCCTTCATGTTAGGCTCATCCGAAAGTGGTGAAGGTTGCGCCTAACATCGCATCCCTGCGTCCGAAAGTGGATTCAGATCGGTGAGGCACAGATTTCGCCAGAAAACAGGCGCAACTCCCGATCATACATATCGCCCTCAGTTTTAATCTGTTGCACTTGGTAAGACCTATATGAGTTGTATGGAATTAGGCTAATGCCCAATCCTGTGTTTTGTTTTTTTTTTTTTTTCGTTTGGGTTTTTTTTTTGTTTGGTTTTTTTCCTTCTTTTCTTAATTTTCATAAAATTTCACTTTTTATTTCAAAGGTTGTGAACTCTCTCCAGCAACAGCAGGTGGCATCTCCTCCGAATCCTGAGCCCCTCCAGCTAAGTGCTATTCCTCAAGTTCAGCCTGATCCCATTGTACGAAGGCAGAGGGTTCAAGATCTGATGGCCCAAATGCAAGGTCCATATAATTTCATGCAGGTTAGTAGGGTTTTGATTTCATTTTAACCCGGCATGAACGCTTCATGAGATGCTTACAATAATACTTTCTTCATAGGATTCCATGTTGGACTTTGACAACCAACCAATTGACCCCGCCATTGTGTCTGCACAACCCATGAATCCCACTCAAAGCTTGGAGCTGCCACAGATGGTTTGTCAGCCAGGTAACGTACAATTATATAAAAGGGGTTTTTCCTATACCTGAAATCCTCTCTGAGGCCCCAGACAACAGGTAGTTTGGGGCACTTGCACAGTTCTCCCGTTTATTTCTAAGGGAGTTCCTAATATTTGCTGAGTGACTGTGCTCGGGTTTATTCAGAACTCCCATAGAAATTTAAATGGCGAGAGCTGCACAGGCGCTGCCATTTCTAAGCAAGCTGGGTGCTTGCCTCAAAGGATTTTTTTTTTTCTCTCTTAAAAAAACCTTACATTTCTACAGTCTGTGAGCTTCTAAAGAGAAGAGTATTTTCTGTGCCAAATAATTTAATTTTATATTCTTACTTTAGTTCACTCTGAGCCGAGGCTGCCTCAGCCCAGCCAAGGTCCAGATAGCACACAGGTGAGTTAGGATTTGTTTCTATTCCTGGTTATAGTTTTAACATCTTTGCTACTGGTTCACCTCTATCCTTCACAATTCAGGGTTCTGTCTTCCTTTTTTACTTTTCTTGGCAGCAGAGACAAAGGGCTTTAAGTGATCCTATAAAATGGTTTATGCTACCCTAGCTAAGGGCAGGCTATGATGGAGGAAGAGAAGCTGAGCTCTGTGATATATAGGATTATATGATAGAGGGAGAGAAGCTGAGCTCTGTGATATATAGGGTTATATGATAGAGGGAGAGAAGCTGAGCTCTGTGATCTATAAGGTTATTTGATAGAGGAGCTGAGCTCTGATATATAGGGTTATATGATAGAGGAAGAGAAGCTGAGCTCTGTGATATATAGGATTATATGATAGAGGGAGAGAAGCTGAGCTCTGTGATTATATAGGGTTATATGATAGAAGGAGAGAAGCTGAGCTCTGGGATATATAGGGTTATATGATAGAGGGAGAGAAGCTGAGCTCTGTGATATATAGGGTTATATGATAGAGGGAGAGAAGCTGAGCTCTGTGATCTATAAGGTTATTTGATAGAGGAGCTGAGCTCTGATATATAGGGTTATATGATGGAGGAGAGGAGCTGAGCTCTGTGAGAAAAAAAATAAAATATATATATATATATATATTAGTTATATGAAAGAGGAGAGGAGCTGAGTTCTGTGATATATAGGGTTATATGATAGAAGGAGAGAAGCTGAGCTCTGTGATCTATAAGGTTATTTGATAGAGGAGCTGAGCTCTGTGATCTATAGTGTTATTTGATAGAGAGAAGCTGAGCTGTGTGACATAGGGTTATATGATAGAGGGAGAGGAGCTGAGCTCTGTGATATATAGGGTTATATGATAGAGGAGAGAAGCTGAGCTCTGTGATCTATAAGGTTATTTGATAGAGGAGCTGAGCTCTGTGATCTATAAGGTTATTTGATAGAGGAGCTGAGCTCTGAGAAAAAAAAAAAAAAAAATAATATATATATATATATATATATATATATATATATATATATATATATAGTTATATGAAAGAGGAGAGGAGCTGAGTTCTGTGATATATAGGGTTATATGATAGAGGAGAGAAGCTGAGCTCTGTGATATATAGGGTTATATGATAGAGAGGAGCTGAGCTCTGTGATATCCATCTATAAGTAGAGATTATATATAATATGTTCCCTTTAAGAGATACACTTGTGTATCCAGTCTATCTTCTCATTCCATAAAACCACAAGGATTTTGGTTTTGTTTGGTTATTGCACTCACCAGAATTTGGGGAAAACCAGTAAACTGGATTGCCTGCTTTGCTTTTATTTGAAGGTTTCAATGGTATCTTCCACTAGTGAAGGCTATGCTGGCTCTGCACAGATGTACCAGACGTCTCATCCCACAGAACAGAGGTCCCCAAAAGATAACATGGAACAAAATCAGGTAACCTAAAGCCGTTCTGCATGATCCAGAAGCCCACCCACCCTTTCCTAAAGACCGTTTTCTAAACCGACTACATGTCTTGTTGGCAGGCATCTCTAACCTTAAGTACAGATCCAACACAGACTTCCTCGTCACTTCCTGCTGCTTCCCAACCTCAGGTGTTTCAGACTGGGTCCAACAAGCCACTGCACAGCAGCGGTATCAATGTGAATGCTGCTCCATTCCAGTCCATGCAGACTGTAAGTTTCTCGCTTAAGATTAGAAGTAGCGCTTACTTGCACGGACTGTTTCTCATCTGCTGCTCTGATTTGTAGCAATAAAAACGGCGTAAGTCTTCTGTTTTTCCTCTTCTAGGTATTTAATATGAATGCACCTGTCCCTCCTGTGAATGAAGCAGAAACGCTGAAACAGAACCAGTACCAAGCCAGTTACAATCAATCTTTCCCTGGCCAGCCTCATCAAGTGGAACAATCTGATCTTCAACAAGAGCAGCTACAGACAGGTAAGGGTTTCAGTAAATTTGCTAGAGAGGTCACCTTATTTTCTATGTGAAACCACATTCTTGGGCAAGTGGTGCGTATTTTTACGGATCTCAATCTTTAAATACTGCAATTACTTTTCAGCCACCAGTTTCTTGCCTGGGTAAAGGGAATCCCTCCGGCAACCCCTTCTTGAAGCACTTCAAGCATAAAATATCTTCAAGGCATAGAGAATAAATAAGCTTTACTTCATATTCCAAAATGACATAGAATAACGCAATAACACAAACGTAGTGTAAACAAAGTCTAAAAACCTGGAGCTGTATTGGTTTGCACAATGGCATATGGATAATATTTCCTTGGAGTCCTCAGTCTCTCTGTGTGGGCTCCATACAGAGCGGACAGTCTCGCTCTAGTACGTTTGTGTTATTGCGTTATTCTATGTCATTTTGGAATATGAAGTAAAGTTTATTTATTCTCTATGCCTTGAAGATATTTTATGCTTGAAGCGTATTTTTACGTGTCATGTGAAGCAATACATGCATGTAAAAAATAAAATAAAATAGTTTTTGGGTTCTCTACTGAATACTGTAGCTGATTACTTGCTTCTGTTTCCTTAGAATCTGTTTATTAACTTAATACAGTCTTGAATTGTGTAAGGGTATGTTCGCACAGCGTAATTGCGGGATGCATTTCGGTGCATAATTGCAGTCCAATATGCCTGAAATGCACCCTGCAATTCCAGTAATTCATAGCGGTCATAGGGAGCTATGAATTACGTCCGTCTTCCCCAACGTATATTGAACACCGGGGTAAGAAGTGACATGCCACTTCTTCCTGGCGTTTACGTACTGGGGATGAATGAAGTGAATGGGGCCGATACGGTGTGTGAACACACTCGGAGAAGAAAAATGTATTAAATATATTAAAAAAATCCACGGCACAAAGATCAAGATGGTGAAGCCTCTCGCGTGCTATTTGAACAAGATCGATGTGTTTCAGCCTTGAATGGATCTTTTTTTTTTTTTTTTTTTTTTAATCAAGAATTTTTTTGTGATTTTTGTAGAAATTAACAAATAATACAGGAAGGTATCATCAGAATATGACAGCTTTCCAGATTAGTTCTTTTTTTTTTTTTTTTTTTTGATTAACAAGTAAACTTTATTTGAAGGATCAATATAGGGTACACACTTCGGTATAATATGGTACAGTCGTATACATATTCACACTGTGAAACAAGGACACGTCGAGACATTTGAGATAAGCCATAACCTACAGCAATGAGTACAAATAAGTAACAGAAATACCCCTATCTTAAGGCAGGATGGAACCTAACGTCCCTGCAACAGGCAGGGAATTAGACTGGTACATTTATAATAAACGATTAGTTCTTAAGATCAAATAACATTCCTTAATAAAAAATACGACTACTCACAGTCAATCACGTTGAACCTCCTGATAATATAACCCAAAAAATACATGAAAATATAACTCAAACAGTGGAGCATATATCCGGTCTAGAAACAAAGTCGTACCTCCCCCTCTCCTCTAGTTTTTAAGTGTCGCTCTGAGACGCCAGCTATATTATACAGCCGCCCAAATGTCACTAAGGTTGGTCTACAAAGCAAGGTTTTCCAGTCAGTTTTTAAATTCAGAATCCACATCAAAAGCGGACTGTAAATCCATCCCATAGACATCAATAGAAAATCCGAGTAGTCCACACAGCTCGGATTTTCTGAGGTCGGATTTCAAAACCGCTTTTTTGTGTTTTTTTGTTTTTTAAAAACTTGGTACGACTTCCGGGGGCGGGGCGTTGGATATGGCCGCATTTTATGGCTTCTCCTGCCTGACTCTCACATCAGAAGAGAAATCAGAGCCATCCCGCTCACCCGAACCTTCCGAAGAAGACCCTGTGGTTTCTGAACAGCTGCGGAGCGCAGGAGCCGAAAATTTTCAAGCCCCGAAGTCCAGAGGCGGTAAAGACTGCTAAACCTGCGGAGACCGGAGGGCCTCTCTGAACTGCAGCACGCAAGGGGCGGCAGGCCCGAGGAGATACGGGCTCCGCTGAAACATCCAGCGTACACCAGCAGCCGAGCAGTGCCTTACCTCGCCACTGAAGGTCCCTGAGACTCTGGTACCGGAGAAACCGCCCGGGGCTGGTGAGCAGCAAAGGCCCGCGAAAACTTCCCGCCGCGACCGTATGCCGGGCGCCATCTTGGCCACATCGCAAGCGCATCCAGAGAGGGGGGCTGACGGGCGTCTCCAATTGCCAGCGCCTACCGCATACCCTGCCCAGAGAAACGGCGCCAGGGATAAAGCCCCATAAAGATAAAGCCGACCGGGTGGCTGCCGGAGGTGGACGCACCATCGATCCTGCTTCCTGCAAGGCCGGAGGACGTGAGACCGGGACTGCTACTCCACAATAGACCCTCGGGACACAGAGGCGACCGCGGTGAGTTGTATCGAGGGAGACTGGCAGTCGGGCGATCCCCTCTGGGACGGTGAAGCCCCGGGGGCCCTATTATTATAACCCCTAGACGCTGCGCAGTTGCCGCCTCGCTTGGGGAGGTGAAATGGCGGGAGAGGCACACATTTAACAGAACGCCAAAACCTGTATCCCTACTGCTCACAGGATCGCTGCCTCACCCCACACCGCCAAAGGGGACCTGCAGGCCTTTTGCCTTGGCCACGAACAGTGACCCTTCTCTTTCACTGCACACGAGGAGGCGCCTAGGCCCTGTGGCTGAGGGGACGGAACATTCTTATCTACACCCTGGGACCTTGCTAGCGTGCCGCTGTTCGCCTCTCGCAGGGGGACAAGGAGAGGCAGTAAACGAGAGTTCTTTCTGTCTTCTACCTCCGGGTAGGTCACCCATCTAGCAGGACTTGACGGTGCGTCCTTGGACATTCACGAGAAGTGAGAACATCTTATTTACCACCATCCAAAGAATAATTCTCGCTGTTACATAGGCAGAGGAAAAGCTGCCACACTTTTAGTGATAATTAACACCCACATGAGAGGGTCTCTTGCTTGAAACAAAAGGCAGGAAGAAGTTGGACATACAGCACTACCTCTCATATGAGTTACTGCCATCAGTTGCCTGAATTGTGTCACCAAGGGACCACACAGGATAGCTTCAGTCATTAAGGGTTAATGTACTTTCCCTGTAGAGTTCTTAGATGTTAATGTGTTCTAGGTACTGTCTGAAAATTGTAAAGCTATTATAATTGATACCACTAGAGGTTGCTATTGCATTGCAAACAGAGTGTGGAGAAATTAGTACCTGCTTAGGAACTCTTTTAACCCACAGTGCGATCTTCCTGGGGATAGCTCCTGAATCAACCGGACCGCTCATACCACCACACATAGACAGACACAACCACAGGTGGTGTCACAGTTAGGAATTACTCCGCTCCCTGAAAGCAGTAATCCCCACGGGACTGCAGAGTCTGTCTACTCCTTTACTTACAACATAACTCAACCACAAGGGGGCAGTGGTGACCTGGACACACATCCCTGGGCCCGATTGGTTAGTAATTTTCCGGAAGGGGGTAACTTTG